>WBMY01009318.1:221114-237138 GCA_013397315.1 Donacobius atricapilla
TTTTTTTTTTTTTTTTTTTTTTGTAGGAATAAAGATAGCAAGTTTAAAATTAAAAATCTATTCCTCACTAAAATGAAACCATTTTTTGGTGGTTAGAAAAAGTGGACCTGCAAAGCTTGTAAATAATTTTGAAGAAGCTAGAAGACTGCAATTAGATGCATATCTCACTTTTCCGCTTGATATCAAGTTCTCATCAGGTGTCACCACACTACATATGGAGAATATTTTTGGAATTCCCAGTTCTTTCACATTCAAGATTTTTGCATAATGAGATTCGCTTCTATTCATCTAGTTTTGCTCAGAAAAAAAAAACAAATAAAGAAGAGAAATTCTAAATGTTTCTTCTTGTCCAGAGTTTTAGATAGTGGTCAGACCCTTCTGACATAAAACTGGCCTACATCTGACTGAGTTCTTGGTCCTAAATCATAACACCTTCAACAGCACCAAATCCATGCACAAGTGCTATAGGAAGTGTGAAAAAATTCATAATGCATGGAAATGTTGCATGATTTCCTGGGAAATTATCATTTTTCATATTTCCTACACAATCCAAAGTGTCTGTTAGTCTTTCAGGTGCTGATAGCAGGACTTCCAGGTGCTGTCAGATTTTGAACTGTTTGCAATGCCTGACCTGACAATCCTTCACTCTGGCTAATCCTGCACTAGAAGTGTTGCCTGTCTCTCTACCTTGCCCTTTCACTGATCAGGAGACTTAATTCACTCCCAGATCTTGCTTTATTTTTCCAGGATATTTGTAGAGTCATAAACACCTCTGCAGGCATAACAAATGAAGCTGAAAGTGTAGAGAAAAGATGCTACTTTGCTTTCCATTTACTTCTTTTTTTGTGCAGCACTGTAAGACGGTGAGAGAAAGATGTGTAAAATCTATTTAACTACAGGTTCATACCTGGAATAAACTCATTCAAAGCAAGAATTTTTAATGTAACAGTTTAACTTGCTAAACCACATTAAGGACATTTTTGGACCAATTAGCTAAAAATCTCTCTCAAACAGCTTTAGCAGCTTAGAAACACCAAGGGTAGCCTTTTGGCCTTTGTGCTTTATTATAAGAACGCCAGGTAGGAGAAGACTTTGAATTATATTGATGGGATTTAGTGATAAATTATTTAGTGATGATGTGATTTAGTAATGTGGCTCATATATGAGCTACAAAGGTGAATGATAATGAACTTGGCAAAGCTGAGGTACTTAACGACTTAGATGTAATATGTATAATATATCACTTATGTGTGACATATCAGTTAACAGATTCAAATAGGTGCTTGAATAGCTTCCTAGAAATTAGGAACAAGGGTTCACTAACTAGTAAGGACAGAGTACTAGAAACCAGTAAGATGCCAATTTTTAATTACTAGGCCTTCGTTTTCCTCCAAGTTTTATTCTAGACTCTGGAATTATTTTCCTGAAGTTGTGTAACTTAGCTCTGCCATATTTTTTTCCAACCTGTCAGGCACAGACTGCTATTTGCACATAAGATATCAAAAGATAGTACACGAAAAAAAGCTGTATTTAAGGAAATAAGAAACCTCACACTTTAAAGGAAGAAAACAAAATGAATAAGCCATAGAGGAGCAACTAAAAGTTGCTACAATAAAACATCCCTTTTAAGATTATTGTTATTTTTATGATATAACATACAATACATTTTTAAAAAAACTGCTGTTGAGGCCTCTTGTTTTATCCTGGCTGCATAAGAACAGGGAAAAAGGATTTCACTTCACAATTTTCCCTTTTATAATGGTGTAGTCCTACGAAAATCTAAAGGTTCATGGAAAACCCACAGATCACAGAGGATGGAGTCCCTAACTTGCCCACATTGGAAGATAACAAAACCAGTGCTCAGTTAAACTGTGTCCATTGAACCCTGGTAGGATTGCATTCAGCAAGAGGGTGGTGTGATGGGCTGGCCAGGCTGTCTACAGCATCTGAGCATAGCTGTGCAGCTGCAGCATGGAAATACTCCCAGTGAGTGAGTGGGTGAGGGAGTGACAGCAAAGTGGAGAGGGACTAGATGGCTCACAGAGATGTATAGATTTCCTCAAAGTCATCAGGTCCGTAGAGTAACTAAACAAGTACAACTGCTGAATTCAACATGTGTGGTTGCACAAAATAGCTCTTAAATAAAGGTGACTGAATTTTCTCTCACTGTGTTAACAAGACATTCTGCTGTGCCATGAGGCTGAGCCACTCACTTTTCTTAACAAGTGTTTCTGTCATTAGCTTTTAAAGTCACCTGAATGAAGTCAAAAGAAGCCTATGGCTAAGCAGCTGTCAAAGAACAGCGCACATGGAAGGCCTAGGATGTCTGTGCAATAAACGTGACTTCTTATAATGTTTCCTTTCACAAGGATTGAAAGGACAACTTAAACACAGATGGAGTCAATACAACCTCAGGTCTCTACTATGCACACACACACACACACACANAAGGGAAACTAGCACATTGACCAAAAATATGGACAGAATAAAAAATATTTTAAATTGCTGTCTTACTCATTTTGAGGTGTCATACACTTCTACAGCTCATATTGATGTAAAGCAGTAACAATTGCACAACAGATTAACCTGAAATATTTTTTATGACATTACACAACTGTAAAATCAGTGCCGGATTTGGTTCTCTGTTGACATGCTGAAAATGTGATTTTACACAGAGTCCAAATCTCAACAAAGTTAGCCTCTCTGTACATGAGTGACAGGTGTCCAGACCACAATGGACAACCTATACTGCAAATATTTCTGCACATTTTTTGTCATTTAGCTGTTTATGTCCTTGTATTTTCCATGTCTGTTGTGCTTACTGCACTGCCTTTGCAAGAGGGCAGGCAGTGAGCTGCTGTTTCCCAGTGATTTCAGACCTGCCATCTGAAATAGAACATTGCAAAATTATTCAAGTAGATGATTGCTGGGATTCTAACAGAACATTTATGAGAGACATTTTATATGCTCTGAAGTACTTTCTCCTGTCCCTGTCAACAGCCATCAAGCTGAAAAATAGGGGCAGAGTTACAAGCACAAGGGCTGAGATACAGTCTCTCATTTGAACTAATCACATTAATAAAATGGAAGAAACCAGAAAAAAAGTAACAAAACAGGTCTACCTGTTCCTTCATGTTTTTAGGAAAGTGTAAATCAAAGATGGTCAAAGAATTTTCCAGATTTTAAGTTTTTGCTATGTACTTTAAATAAAACAATTGTCATTGTGAAGAGAATCATGGAAACTACATCACAGATAAAGGGGTAATTTATTTTGCCTTTTAAATTAAAACTTTAGATGCAAATTACCCTTAATGCTCAGAAACCCAGCTGCCTTTACAGAAAACATGGCATTCTTCCTGTTGATTTGGCCATAGAGTTTAATGTCTCAATCCAAGAAAGAAACTTGGTGCGTGCCTTTGAAGGACAGAAGCTGCTTTGTTAGCTGAGAATGGGATCTAGCAGTGTTGAGAGGTATGGGATCAAAGAGTGCAGAAGAACCAGTCGAAAGGTTTTAAGTCACAGGCACCAGGTCTCAGATCCTCTTCTCTGCAGGAGACTCCTCAGGACTGAATTCTTTGACAAGTGTGAAGCCAACTTTCACTCATGTTATTGTGAAATTCATCCACTTAGCTGAGGAAAGAACTGACAGAAAGTAATGGACTGCCCTTACAAAACAAGCAGAATAAATCTTCCCTATTTGCACAGCTCAAGTTCTTCTTTAAAAAGCTCACCATTGTAAGTTAAATCTCCTTCAGCACTTTGAAAGCTGTTAAAGGATGTCACACAGATACAGCTGCAACAAATTCAGTTTTTCTATCATGCATTTCTGATATAAGCTCTCAGAGAATCATGGGAAATATTCTAAAACCTGCATTTGCACCTGAAAAAAGATTTTTATGTGATCGAAGTTCATCTGCACACCCCCAGAGAAGATAAAGAGATAACGGCAGGTGGGGAAACATAAAATACACCCTTCCCACCTACTGCCACACCCACCGCAGAAGCCATCAGCTTATAAAACACTCATCTCAACAAGACCAGAGAAGTGCAGGAGTACAAACGCAAGGACAGGACCCAAATGAAAGATTCAAAGGAAGGAGTGTTCTGTCTAGGCTTCTCTCAGAGCTGCCCTAGTCGAACCTCAGCACCAAAGTTTGGATATTAAGTCCATCAACATGAGTTATGACTACAGCATCATTTGATGGTTTTACCCTAGCTGAGGCAGGGGAATGTGCCTAAGGATATGGGACATACCATGGGATGCAAGAGAAGTTCATTTCAAGATTTATTCTGGGATGTTTGGGGGACAAGCCAACGGTGGGGAAAGGAAGTGATCTGGATAATTTTGGGTAGAACAAGGGCGAGGATAAGAAGAGACAAAGAGGCCACTCAGGCGCACTACGTTTCTCTGGCCAGATCTGCACCTGACCAGCTCAGCCAGTCTTATCTTCTTTCAAAATTTCTTTCAGTGAGGGACTCTCTACTGAGTGTGTCTGTACTGGGGTCTGGGTGCCAGCAATTGCTATCAGAGCTTGAGTCAGGAATTCCATGTGCCTGTGTGGAAGGCAGAGAGACCTGAGTGAGTGAAACCCAGCAGCAGCCGTGGGGGTGTATGTGTGTGTGTGTGTGTGTGTGTGTGTGTGTGAGTGCAGGGACTGCACAAGCAGCTGCAGTGAGGCTGCGGCCTCAGGGGCTTGGACGTCCAGGTGACAGCAACTGAGGAGACTGGGATCTAGTGCCAAGTTGTACATGTGTGTATACATATACATAAATACATATAGATATGTATTTTTTTTCCACTGGGGTATCTCCATTCCACACAGATGGAAGGGGGATGATCTCCATGTGAGTGTTCTGTGTCTGATCTGTGTAGCCAGACACATTTATGTGTGATGTTCATGTGTGTGCACTCTGCGTGTGCATGCTGAGAATATGTGTTCAGTCTTGCTACTGGTTGGACCTGGGGCATGAAGCTTACCATTTCAGGGCTATCAGATCCAGCAAAGCATAAATTCACCACATAATATGTTAAATATTTTTTTAGTGACTATCTTAATTCATTGCCCCAGTTCTTTAAAGACTTTAACTTTGTCCCTTCTGGCACTTGTTTAATTGTTGTCTTGATAAATTCTGTATTAAAAAACAGTTCAAAGTATTTCTTGAATGTACAGCCAACTATATTTTTTTCCTTTGGAAGACTTTTTAATTTGAGGGTATTTATCTATTTAAGTATTTTCATCTTCTGTGTTGAACTATACTGGAACTCTGAGTATGATGAGTATCAGAAAAAAAATTTAAAAAGGTTTTTTTAAAAAATAGCACAGGGACAATTACACATTATGCTTATCAGAAGTATAAAAGGAAGTTCGGGGCTTTTACCTGTAGTGAGATTTTTTTATAAATATAAAGGAACTTCTTAGAAAATGTTAACCTTATTATTTTTCCCTCTTCTCTCTAATTTGCATGTGACATTATGTTGTTTTCCAGACAAGTCTAAGGATTTCTAATTGACATTGACAGGAATATCCTCACATTTCCCTAGAATTTAATTTGAAATATGCATTTATTCTGTAATGAGTCAGCATTTCTGGATGTATATTCCAACATAAAGAATTTTGCTATGTATATCTCTTAGCAGCTGAGAAATTACAACCTTCATTTCATTTTAACACTCCTGTGTTTAATGAAACTTTTTCCTTCCTTTTTTTTTTTTTTTTTTTTCACTGTGGAGCAAATACATGAATTATCAAGGCTTGCCTTGGATTCTTGATAATTCAGCTGTCTTGCTCAAGAAAAACAGGAGATATTGTTCTGAAGGATGGTGAAAGAATCCCAGGAGAAGCGAGAATTAGCAACTCCCAGTTGCTGATCCCATGACAGCCCCTGCAAAGGCTCCAGCAGGCAGGAGAGACCAGCAAGTACAATCACAGAGCTCACCACAGCTGCTGGGTCCAGAGGACGGTCACAGATGCGAGGTGACAGCCGCCTCTGAGAAGTGAGGACGGGGTGAAGGCAAGGACAACCACAGCTTTCCTTCCCACTTCTCCTTAGCAGCAGAAAACTGGCAAAGCCAGCTCTTCCTGTTCTCTCTCCCTCCCTCCCCCGTGGTTTTGCTTATGCTGCTGAACAGGCTGGAGCCAGTTTTGTGTTCTTTAGTTCTTGTGAGGATATGAGCCACTGTCCTAGGATAAAATTTGAGAAAGCATGGTTGCTTGAATATGAGTTTTGCCTTTGGGTAGATACGGTGTGAAGCAATGCTGACCAAAACAAATTGGAGAGATTAGCTGTTTTAATAGTTAAGCAAGTCATACAGTACCTTCAAGACAGACAGACAATCAGCGGCAACTCAGGTGTTAATTACAATTAAATATTTTCATGCAGGTTTGCAGCAGCATTGCAGAAACTTTCACAGCCCCATAGGATCATTAATAGCTTAGCAGGGTACATTTCTAAACAAAACTCCTGCTTAAATAGGACTGGTAGTCTAAACACAGTTCCATTTTTATATTTTTGTTTCGGAAGCTCCCATTTGCTAAGGAGACAGCATGGTCAAGCACCATATTGGCAGGATTCCTTTCTTTCTCCTTTATTCAAAGCAGAAGGTCATTGTAACAAATATTCAAAGCTTTTCAGTACTGAAAGGAATCAAATATCCAGTGCTGCAGAGTTCTTTGGCACACTGAATCACTACAAACTCTAATACTGCAAAGCTTAAGGTGCTATTCCAATGGTGCCACAGTTTCAATGTATCAAATTTGACACCTTTTCAATAAAATAGGCTAAATTTAGAGAACCATATGCTCATGCTGACAAGCCAGCTTCTCCCTGATATGTGTTTTCATAAAAGAGTACAAGAGGGCCTCAAAGTTTAATTAGTCTAAAATTAATTCAAAATATTTTATTAATTTACAGTAGAAAGGTCAAGTTGGTGAGCAAACAGCAGGAATTAATATTTTTACTTAATGCAGTAAGATTCAGCTGTAAAAATTCCATTAATGTTAATAGGAGTCATGCTGCCAAATCCAAAAATCATGCTATAAATATTTTATCTGTCTATGCTCTTACTGCAGTCTAATGAAACCTGTACAATTAAAGCCCCTTCTCTCTTGACTGCCTGCTAAGCAAAGTTGAAGTGTACACACATATGAACAAAGAAGTACTGCTCTGCACTGGGGCAGCCTCACTTTGAGTTCTGTGTGCAGTTAGGGCACCACAATATACAAAAGACATTAAGTTGTCAGAGAATGTACAATGAAAGGCCACGAGGATGGGGAAGGCTCTGGACAGGCAGCAGTATAAGGAGTGGCTGAGGACACTTGTTCTGTTCAGCCTGAAGAAAAGGAGACTCAGGGAGACCTCACTGCAGTCTGTAGCTTCTGTGAGGGGAAGAGAAGGGGCAGACACTGATCTCTCCTCTCCAGTGACGGGGGACAGAACTCAAGGGGGTGTCATGAAACTGAGGGGAGGTTTAAGTTGGATATCAGGGAAAGGTTCTTCACCTAGAGGGTAGCTGGGCACTTGAACAGGCTCCCCAGGGCAGCGGTCACAGCGCCAGCCTGCCAGAGCTCAAGGTGTGTTTGGACAATGCTCTCAGGCACAGGGTGTGACTCTTGGGGTGACCTGCGCAGGGCCAGGAGCTGGACTGCATGATCCTTATGGATCCCTTCCTACTCAGCATATTCTGTGATTCTATGAGGTATTTTATCAATAGAGATGTATTTATGATTTGTGCTTCAGCCACTTAAGAAGATGGGCAAGTGTTGCAGTTACATTCCAATCTTTGCATCATTTTAAGGGATTTTTTAAACAAGTATTTGAGAAACTAAACATTTAATGATTTTTAAAAAATCCTTCTTATTAGTAACTTACACTAGCTTTTTCTTAGTATGACTCCCAACAATATACAATGATAATGTATTCACTTATGTGTGATTAGACCATAAAGACTGATTTAATTCAGTATATGTTATTTATAAGATCAACATCAGTCTAAAATTCACTTCTCTTTTAATGTATCTCATTAAGCCTTCTGATTCTCTTGATTGTTCATGCTCTGTGGTCCGATTGGTTTAAAGTAAGCTGAAATTTGAGCTATAGATCACATAGCTGAAGGCAGATAAAAATTTCTGTCTCCACTAAAATAAAAATTGTATGAATAAATGCAGGAGATATAATTTCTAAAAATGGCAGATAAAAATTTCTGTCTCCACTAAAATAAAAATTGTATGAATAAATGCAGGAGATATAATTTCTAAAAATGGCAGATAAAAATTTCTGTCTCCACTAAAATAAAAATTGTATGAATAAATGCAGGAGATATAATTTCTAAAAATGGGGTAATAATTAAAGTGATAAATGGAAGTCTTATGTGTTATCAGTTTTTTTAAACAAAACACCCACAAACTAAATTAAACATAATTCGATGCCTTTTATATATTTTAAAAAAAAATGTTGCATTTGCTGACACTTTAAGAATTACAATACCTTAACATACATGCAGAATCTGAGCTAATAATAATAATGATTAAAAAAGAAAACCAGAAAAATTACAGTTCCCTGTAGTTGTATGACACTCAATCCAAACAATAACCAGAACATTAAATTGAAGAATAAATAAAGAAAATTTGCATCACACAGAATTAAAAAAAAAAACAAACTCAAGTTGTGATGTTAATGTAAACACGTTAAATTTTTTTTTGAAATGTGCTTCTGCCTTTTTTATAAACAGAGGAACTTCAATAGTTTTATGAGAGAGAAATATGAAGCATTTCACTCTGAGGAAGTATACAGGAGATGTACAAATATATAGGAGATGCAACAATTTCCTAGGTCCTACAAATTATGTTTCCACTTCCATGTGAGAAAATCTCTTTATATATGTAAACTAAATATTTCTCAATTACACTTGCTGGTGGGCATTTAACAGTGTCAGATGTGGACTCCTCTCAGAGTTGTACATATGTAGAATGATACATGTCCTTACACAAAGAACATTGCTAGAACAGGTTTTGTCTTCTTTTTTCAAAGGAGAAAATAAATAAATTTCTATGGCCCCTATCTTTCCTGAGAACCTCTGAATATCTTGCACCTGAATATGACATGCAGTGCAAACATGAAAGCCCCTTTATTTGTTTTGGCCTTGAAGTGACTCCACGCATAACATGCTCATCACAAGTCACCCTTTAATGTGCATCTTTAAGTCTGGTTGTTCCATTAAAGTCTGCTTGATATCCATGTCAAGGACCACCTGTTTTCTGGTGGACAGGTTTTCTGATGGCAAAATGGTTTTCGCTACAGAGCAGTGGTGCCTTTTCAAAAAAAACCCTAAAATTTGGGGTGAAAGTAGGGGCACTAGTAATCATGATGGCTTTGGACATTGTAATTCACTATTTAGATTATTCAAAGTGAAACTGGAGAATAGATGGAAATAATTTCTAGAAACATTTTGGTTACATAAGAGATAATGCAAGGAAACTTGTATATTTGCTCATGAATCTGTTCTGAAGAAGCTTTAATCCCTAAACTGTTAATAAGTAAGTCCACAGCGCATCTACTTTTCTCTAATGCCCACAAATCCTTACATTTTTTTCCCCTAATTTTGCTGTTATACCTTTCTTTAAAGTTATCTCATCATCATATGTACTGCTAATATGTTAAAAAATCTATGCTCAATGGAAATTGAAAAAAAAAAAAGATTTGAAAAATACATCTTGTCACTGAAAAGGAAACCACCTCTTCCAAATGTAATGTTGTTTAACTGGTACAAATAATTTTCTACCTTAGCATTCCTCAAATAAACCCCAATTGTTAGCAGATTTAAAATATAGGATTAATTATTATAGCATCTTTCAAAAAATAGAGAGCTGATTTCAAACAGTAATCTTTCATTCTTTCTCTGAAAAAAAATATGAAAACATCAATCATGATTTCATTGTAAACTTCACAAAATACTTCAAAAATGAAAGTTACACTTAATTATGTGCCATGAAATATATTTATAGATAAATCATATGCAGCAAATGCTGTTTTCAGTGAAAGAAACAGAAGTCAAGATTTGCTTAATCACTTTAGGGTGTATTAATTATTATCCAGGCACTGGTCCTTTTTTGCCACACTACATATGCAAAAAATAGGTGGATTAGTAGCAAATAACCTTACTTTCACATTCTGTTGAATACAAGAGTAGTTTTCATTTGAGGGGATATCAGAAAGTAATTTTGTTTGTGGGTCTCCATAACCTAGAGATCGGATTCATTCTGTATTTCAGGCACCACCAAGAAAAAGCTGATAGATTTTAATGCTGTGAAGACAAGCCTCTTAAAAGCTATCACCTGCTCAGCTAAACTCCCTAAAACAATCGGTATAGCCCATAGCCCCAGAAGTCACAGGAAAAGGGTGATTGTTGGGGGTTTTTGCATGTTACATATCCAGTCTCAGGTCATTGCATCTAGTTTGGTTTCTAACTCTGGATGTGTGACTTTTGTATCCATCTCTGAAATTCAGTTTCTAGTACACTAATTCAATTCAGGTAAAATCTTTTAACAATCTTGCAAATACTTAGCTTCATATATACATCTATATGCATGGTTTATTTTTAATGCAGTGCCAGGGAATACTCCATATCTGCACTTATCTAATGGGCTTCTGACTGTTGATCGACTTCTTTAGTACATTTTAATAGGCATAATAGGAAGCATTTCCTAGCACAATTTTTCTTCATAGAGATACTATTGGAATTTCATTGAGAGGATGGTGATGTTTAGGATCTCGTAGAAGTAGCTGATTCTAACTTAGTCTGTTTTCTGAAAGCTTTCAATAAAATAGAATTTCAGTGAGGAATATTCCAAAATATCCGGGGATGGGTGTGCAATACAGAAATGCTATGAAATAAAAGTGTTTCACCCAGCTGGGAATTGACTTGGTCCCACAGAAAATGAAGTCTTGTCATTAAATTCATGAAGAACCAGACCAGACTCTAAATACTGAAAACATATGCCTGTGTTCCCCTCATATGACCCAGTTTTTAAATTCCCATTTCTAAACTTGCACAGCAAACAAAAGCTTCTAACCTGTTTTGCTGAAGGAGCAAGGTGAAACAGTTATATTCAAGCAAAATGAAGCCAAAAGGATGCAGGCACAATGTCTCCCTGAAAGCTCTTGCCCGGAAAAAAATGTATCCTTTTAGAAATATAGGAAAAGAATTCCTTCTCACATTTAACATTTTAGGTATGTCTTTTCCTATGGCTCTCTACATGGCAGCAGCTTTGTCCTACCCTATTAGATATGATGCAAGAAAAGCATTGCATCCACTTGAAGATTCTGAGTGTTTCTGACTTCTGTAGTGTAAAACAAAGTAAAATCCATCTGACCACTTCTGTGATTCATTAATCTCAATTGACCTCTTTGCTCTTCAATTTTCCCATGAAAAAGCTGAAAACCCTTACATTTCTTCAAAGACAGAGTTCTCTAAAACTAAACTCATTATGGGACCAGTGAATTCAGCTCCCCCAAGTAAAAATGCTACATGTAAAAAAATGCAGCTAGTTTTCATTATGAAAAAAATCTCCTCTTTTAAAAATATTTTAACAGACTCTCATTGTATTTTACACATATCTGGTGAAATGGTTCATAACCCCTATGTAAATAGTTTTTGAAATTCACACACATGTGGAGAATGCAAGATCGAGTCTATATAAAAATGAAATAATGTCACTATTTTATGTAAATTTTAAAATTCCATGGAACTAATCGGTTCCATGAAACTAATCATTTATTGGATTCTATTGCAATTTCCCACAGGAGTTTAGTGAACATAGCATTTATGTTTGCACTTATCATGACACATAATGTTGTCCACCAGTGCAAAATAATGTAAACAATGAACAAAACAAACATTAACTAAATTTTCATTTTTAATGTCTGATCCTTACAGAGATGTCAGTGGCGAGACTAATGTATTTCACTGAGGCAGGAGCAAGACCTAAGCAGCCAGTAGCGTGCCCTTCACCTTCATGTTCACTCAGTTCTGTTCAGTTAACACACTTTTCCATTGCTGTGACAATTTTAAAGCATTTATTCTGTAAATGAATAGTCAGCTTTCATGCAAACAGTCCATTAGCATTAATCATATGATTCTCACATACATTGACAAAAAAAGTGTTTGCTATATTTCTCTTGTCCATGACAAATGAGTAGTTGGTAAGAAATGAAAAATAAAAATTTAAAAGGAAGATAAGGATAACTGATCTCTTGACACATTTCATCTCTTATCTGAAATATGAAAAGCCATATTCCAAGTAAGGTGGATGATGTTTCTGTTGATCAAAATATAAGTCTTTGCCTACTTTATCACTGATCCTGTTACATAAATCAGCATTTACATTTCCTGATATTCTTCCCTTTAGACAAATCTGAAGAATCCCAATTTATTGGAGTACAAATGTGCAACTACATTAAAAGAAATTAAATTAACTGAGTCATCTGCATTGACTAATATAAACAGACACTTTCTAAGTATTACCTTAGAATTTTAAGATATTAAAATCTTATCGCTTTCAAGGCATGCACCTTTACTAGAGCTTGACTGAAAACTGCTATGCAGCCACTGGAAAAAACTTGCATTAGGGCTTCTGCCTAACAAGAAATTATGCTGAACCTGAACCAAAGCCCAGTGAAGTATTAGTCTTGTTTTTTTCAACTTTAATTTGCACTGGATCAAGTGCTTTGCACACGATCTCTCATTTCTTCACATTAAAGGAGTGCTTATGACTGTCAACGAGTATTTTTCCTTTCAATATCTGTTCAAAATGAGATTTTGAAAACCATCCCAGGACTCTGCAAAATGAAAATCATACTTGGATTTGTGTGTCAAATAATAATCTTCAGAAGCTTGTTATTTTGCAGATGGAGATTTTAGCTGCCATGTTGTCCTTCTAAAAATAACATGCAGTTTTCCAGTGAGCATGCAGTCAACTAGCAATATCAGTGTGCGTGTTTATCACAAAGAATTTGAGAAATCCATCTTTAGAGGTTTCTATAATCAAATCAGGAAAACTCTTAAATTTATACATAAGGAAAAATACTTTTAAAATCTTTAAAAATGTGACACATCTCAAAGTCCTTTAATGCTTCACAATGGAAGAAAAAAGACAGCAGATGAATGTGATAATGGATAGACTATCTAAGAATTAATTGACGTTTTTTAAAGTGACAATGCTGGCAAACGACAAGAATGGAATGTTAAGGTATTTGTTGTGAGCCAAGAGGAAAAGATTTATATGCATCATCTCCAAGCCAATATATAATAAAATCCATTTTCAGGCTTGGCATAAAATACAATCAAAAGGCCATTTGTGACTCTGAGCCCATGTCTCCTTCTTATGTTATAAAGTACCCCCAAATTTTCCAGCACCATTTTGGCCCTTTTCTTTAAAGGGCAGATACTATTTAGTTAGAAATGCACTTGTATGTTTTTTAGTCCTGATCCAACTCCTACTGTTGCCAGAGAAATATTTTCTGTTGAATTCAGAAGGAATTTTTAAAAATGTTTTAAAAAATCATTATGTAAAACTTAGTATTCTGTTCTGTACTAAGATAATTGCTGTTAACAGAGATTCATTTGAGACTGCCCCAGTGGCTTGCCAGTAAGCTGATGGGACATGAACAACATATTTCTTAAACCAGCTGTAAGGCAGAAAAGCTGAGGTTACTATTTGGATTCCCTGATGAAAAGCTGCAATTGTTTCATTTATGGGTAAATGTATTCTGGCTATTCCTAGAGTGACCTTGGCAGCCAACTGTGTTGCCCTTAATGTCGGCAGAAAGAAGGCTGTTGGTGTCAGTGGGCTTTGGATCAGGCTTTAAAGACAGAGGAAGCTTGCTTAAGGAAGAAAACAGACATAAAAAACAGTCCTGATTTCCCCGGGTTTGTTGCTTAGAGTTTAGAATACCAACAAGACATTTTAAACCCTGAAGAATAATTGTTGCAAGTCAATTATTTTAACCCTGTAAGTTTTTTTACAATTGTATACAAGAATAAAGAAGAACAAAATTCTCCGGCTTACCAAAAAAAAAAAAAAAAAAAAANAAAAAAAAAGGCAAGTACTTTATTTATCAATAGATACTTTAGCTGCTTTTTACACCGTTGCAGTGACTAAACAAATAGCATAGAATAAACAAAAGAGAGTATAAAATCATTTCGCTCCAGCTGGTA
The DNA here is from genome assembly GCA_013397315.1 of Donacobius atricapilla. NCBI lineage: Eukaryota > Metazoa > Chordata > Aves > Passeriformes > Mimidae > Donacobius > Donacobius atricapilla. The sequence continues at coordinate 235,327 of WBMY01009318.1, forward strand.
TCCCAAGACAACCTTTTGACTAAGTACAGAGTTAGATGTTTTAAGTATGGCACTTATATAAATAAGAGCAGAGAAAAGATGATATATTCACAGTTAAATGCAATGAATTCTCTTCCTTTGGTATGTGTGTCATCATAGGTGATTGTAGGTAAATGCATAACTCGGCTGGCATGGACCAACTCCATCTTATTCTTGTGCATATTAGGGAATCAATCAAAATGTACATATATATTCTGCAGACCACAACTAATGCAAGATGATTAAGGTCTCTGGTGTGCGTGTGTGTGGACAGGCAAAGAAAAAATTGCAAAATTATATTCAACGTTTATTTTTAGCATGACTAATTGATGCACAAACCATGATAGAAAATAGCTACTAACACACACCAGGAATAAAGTCTGTGATTTGGATAAACAAAATAAGACATTTGTGAGATACGTGAACGTGGATATCCTGACTGAGCTGTGGTTATGTTCCTTACAGTGTGCTTACCCTGTTTTTAAACGTGCTTATGCCTGCACATTGCAATGGTGTCCCCCACCCCACCCCACCCCATAGAGTATCCTTGCAGAGTTTTTGATATGAACATTCTACACATTTACAGCAATTAGTCAGACAGTTCAAACCGTAAACATCCTAATGACAACCAAAAAGCTGCTTCACTGACAGATAAAACCCAATCATTAGAAAGAAAAGTAGGAATAATAGTAGCTGTGCTGTAAGGCTAGGTCAAGCATGGTTTTATAGCTGTTTTTTCAGTCTTTTACATAGCACTGCATTTTGCAGCTGGTTCAGTAAGTGCAGATCCAATACCTTAATGGCTTTCTTGGTGGTTTGATAAAATGCTTGCCTAAGCAATGTACCTTTCTCTAATGGTATCTGGGTCTGTTCCACCTGGCACAGTGTTTCAGTTCTGTCACAGCCTCACACATAAGCTGAGTCACTTGACTGAGTCCTGCCGAAGTTAGGCATGCTCATTCTTGGCAGGTCCTTATTTCTGATTTCATATATGGATTTCCTTTTTGCCTGTACTCCTCTCACTGCCATTTTGATCTTTCTCCAGCCCAAGTGGTTCAGTTCTGCCAAATTAAGCACCACACAAATCCCACTGACAGCAAACATGAATACCAAGAATACAGTCTTCTCAGTGGGTCTAGAGACATAGCACTCTACTTCTTTAATGCAAGGGTATCTGTCACATTCGTACATGGAAGGGACATTGAATCCGTACAGAAAATACTGTCCCACTAGGAATCCAATCTCTAGGGCATTTCGAAAGACCACTTGGATGATATAAAATCGAGAAATGCCTTCTTGCCTCCTCATCTTTGACTTTGTAGTTCTGATAGCAGGATTGGGGATTTCCTTCACTTCTAAGCAGTCTGGCTCTGCCTCTTTGGTGGAGTTCTCAGTGTTTTGCAGCACCCCATTGACAATCGTGTTCTTTATTTTCTTACTGTCCTCACGCTTCATTGAATCCTGGTCCCTTTCCAAGGTAAGGAAGACAGTGGAGTACCTCCGTTCCCTTTGTTTAGCAGACTGGTGAACTGAGTATGTTATGAAGCAGAGGCTGGGAGTGCACACCATGATGATCTGGAACACCCAGTACCTTATGTGAGAAATGGGGAAAGCCTGGTCATAGCATGCCTGGTTGCAGCCTGGCTGCAGCGTGTTACAGACAAACATCGTCTGCTCGTCATCGTACACCGTCTCCCCTACAATGGCCACAATGAGAATTCTGAAGATCACCACCACGGTCAGCAGGATCCTGCAACAGAGAAGCCCGTCAGTGCGCGCCGCCGCCGCGCGGCC
>WBMY01009318.1:237876-262156 GCA_013397315.1 Donacobius atricapilla
CCGCCGGCACAGCCGCGCTCCGCCCGGGAGCGCTCCCCGCCGGCGCCCCAAACGCTGACACCGCGGCCCCTCCAGCCGCCGGGCCCTGCCCAGGGGTCCCCAGGGGTCGCTGGGCTTTGCCTCACTCCTAGGGATCAAAACAGCGGTGCCATACAGCAGTGACCTTACTTTTTAGAACTGCTAAGCCCCGGAAGATACGTGACTTAAAATTACATCTTTATTGTCCCCTGATTACAGTCATAAGAGTCACTGCGGAGAAATGAAGCTCACATATAGGCATTTCGGAGAATACTGAGACTGAGATTGTATTTATCAAATCTTCATACAGAGCATCTCTGAACAGTACAAGAAAAAAGGTATCTTGAATAAATCCCTGCATTTTAATCAGTCTGCATATTTGATTCTCATTAAAAAAAACCCTATGTTTAAAATAGTTTCTTTTCATTTTACAGATACCCTTACAGACTGTACCTGAGACATCACCTAACATTTCCACACAAAACATTTGTACCAATTGGAATTGACTTCCCCAGTGAAGCAGTGTAAAAATATAGTCTCGTATTCTGTATATTTAAAAAATAATTAAGTAAATCTTCACACCTGCTCAAGTAATCTCATTAAAGAACAACATAAGAAAAATTCTTATCAGATTTATCATAATATTTCTACCACTGAACACAGTAAAATCAAATTCTTTCTAAAGCAGAATTGCACAGGCCATAATAAACAGTGTAGTCCTTTTTTTTTTTTTTTTTTTTGCTGTGCAGCTCATTAACCAATTCCATGTTATATTAAAGATGTTAAGTGTTTTCTGAATAAATGGGACCATGCTTCATCTGTTCAGGAAGGCATCTGTATGCTTTAGATACCCCAAGGTTTGTTGTCTTTTCATTTGGACTATGCAGATGGTCTCTGCTTCACGTGATACTGGGTCAGTTGACTGATTGAATTAGGAAAGTATCAAACAAGAGAGGATCAGTGAACACACAGAAATTCTGCACAGAAATTGTGAGATTTTTATTCTCTCCCAGTCAAGAGTCTTTGTCTTTTTGTATATAGTTTCTAAAATTTGCTGCTGCAACAACAGCAAAGCTAAAAAGAAGAATTTGGTGTTTGGTTTGGTTTATTTTAAGAGGACTGTGGTATCTATCCAGCTACCCTGACAAGTGAGTGTCTCATGTAGACCAAAATGGTCTGTTTGCAGGTGGATCCGAAAAAGAGAGAAATCAAAGCATAAGGGAAGCATAGAAGAAGAGAGGGCAAGGAATATGCTGAGAAGCTAATTATGATAATCCTATTTAGCACACCAAACAGAGGGAAAGCCCATGATTGAAGTTACTGAAGAAAGAAGAGAAGATTTTGGTTCATAGACAAATAACCAAATTTCTACTAAGGAAAGCTGTTCCCTGCTACTGGGATAGAAAACCAGTACCTGGTTCATTTATCTGAGATTTAGGACCCTTAAATTAAAAGGAATGACATTCTGATGATATCAAACACTGGTCTATTAATTAACAGTCAGTGTTTGCTGTGCTCCTGACAGCCCAGTCATGAAGACAAGGAGGTGAAATATGATTTCATCTCACAGTTACATGTATGATTTCTGAGGCTATTAATTTCTGTCCTTTATCTGAGGCCTGGCTTGCTGTCAAAATAGAAGTAATAAGAATCAATGTGATGTTCTCTGAACGTTTTACACAACAGTGAAAAGTGTAAGAAGAATATGATTAACTGCATTTCCATTATCCTTTATGTGAGTAACAGCAACCTGTGGACTTATCTGACAAATTGTCTAAATCAAAAAGTGCTCAGACTGTGTGTAGTCATGACTGTACATTGTGGACATAAGAAGATTTTCAGCTTCTAAAGGTTCATCTTAGTTTTTACACTATTCCCCTGAATGCTTCAGCCAATAGTAAAGCCAGGATTTGCAGAGCAGCTGGCTGCCAAAGATGCTGTGGAGGTATATTTCACAGTGTACATATTCAGATTAGAAACCCATGCCTACATTTCATTCAAAAGCATTCAGGATCATCAAAACTTTGTATCTCCTGGCTTGCAAGGAACTGTTTCCTAATGAAGCAGCAATAACAGTTTGCAACAGGGCTAAGCTTGTCTTATTCAATATTTTAATTGGTTACATAGAAAGGAAACAAAATCAACTTGCTATTCCACACATAGGCTTTTGGGTGGTGGGGTGTATTTTTGTTCCTCTTGCTTTGCATTCAAAGAGAATAAGTATTCCTGTTCCGTCAAAATTCAGTATAACCTCTGTCATTCTTAACAGGATCTCAAACAAGCTTTGCAAAAAGAAAATTAAGTCTGCATGAGTTCAAAGATGCCAGTGCTGTGATATTAATTTCTGATTAAATAATATAGACTAAGTTGATCTTGGATTAGGTCTGAAGAATGAGACTGTATGTGTCCTCAGTTTGAAGCCAAACTGAGGTTAATCTGTCTGTAAGAAGCTGTAGGCCAGATTCTCTCTAAGAAATCCAGCCCTTTTGCCCTGATCTGGTTTTGTAAAGGGTCTGGAGAGCAAACAAATCTTGCAGGATGCACATTCCTCAAGGATGGAGCAGAACTGAGACATTTGGCTTGTCTGTCAGACCCCCTGCAACCTGGAAGCAGATGACCTGACAGGGTCAGGATGAGGTAGCCACATGGCCAGTGCTGTCATTGAGTGTGGTAAACAACATTATTCCTCTGCTTCATTGCTTTCTCTGCTGAGGTTTACTAGTGTAAAAACACAATACAGATCTTACATGAGCCTTCCACACTCACTGCCTCCTTTTGAAGTTATACATTCATTCTAAATTTATTCCAAATATTTTATCTTAAAATAAATCAAATCCATTTTTAGCACTATGCCAACAATCTTCCTCAATGCAATTTTTTGCAGCTGTTTGCAGTGGATCCATAAACACAGCAAATGAATATATGTCATATTTATATTCTAAAATTGCATGGCAAATGACTGTATTTCATTGTTATGTCGGAAACCATTATTTCCACCATTTGTAGCAAACTGGAAGCAAACAAAGAGCTTTAAATTAAATAAATTTAGGCTATAATAAATAAAATAATGTGTTTTTCTTCCAGTAGTTTTTGTGAAAAAAATATAGCTGTTGCCTTATAGCTGCTACCCTATAACTGCATTATATATAACGTGACTGCATTTTCTAACTAGTGTCACAAAAGAGAGATTTTTCAGCATTATTTTCACAAGGCATTAGAATATTCTTTGGAAGACTGTATGATAAATGTTTCATTTCTGATACTATTTGGTGCAGTCCATGAAATCTAAGTCATTAGCTACTAAACTGAAAATGCCATTTTAAGACCTCTCATAGCCATCTGCTATGCTCTGCTTTCATTTGGTGCCATGTGTGTATTAATGAAATTATTGCATCAGATTAGATCTTTTATTCATAAAATCATCTAGGTCATCTTCTTCTACCTACACTTTCTCTCTCATTAAAATGAGCATTTGTGTCTACATTCCCCACTGTATGAGTACAATTCTAGATGAAGTTAGCTACTGTATGTAGATCTTAATAAGAAATCCCTCTCCAAATCTTTTTCTCAAATGAAATTCCCTCAAGAGGTAGCTCTGGTATATCACAGCAGGGAAAGTGTATTTTTTCTGCAGTTTCAGGAGTAATGACTTCCCAAAAGGTAAAAGATTTGGATGTGCTAATGACTTCAGTCCTTCACAAGAGAAAGCAACATTGCAAGGATACTTATTTTGCTGCCAAGAAATGGGTAGCGCACTCCTCCCATCCAGTCAACAGTGTTTGGTCAAAGCTGTCAATCGCAGGGTGGGCTCTTGTGCTCCTTGTTGTGAGCATGGAATAGAGCCTACCTTCATGCTTGACAGTAGCAGTGTCAAGTACACAAAGTTCAAGGTTTCCTCTAATGCACAAACAGACAAAACACTCAGTTAACCTAATAATCAAATTAAGACTCTATTATGCATCAGAGGTCCGTATCTACAAATGAAGATTGCTATAAATGGAAAGCTATTCAGAAAAACAATGTATATAATCACTGAAGAAGGAATAAATGTATGAATCGTCATGAACTTTGAAAATGAGGGTTCATAAGTCATGTTGAAGTTCCATAACTATCCTTGCAAGGGGGTGGGGGGGCTACCATAAGAAATATTCACAATGGGGGCAGGTACAATGTAAATATTCCACAATATTCTGAACTAAGGGAATATAAAATACCATAATATAATTGCTTTAACTAGAAAACAAGTTTTAAGTATCATACTTCCCTAGTTACAGAATATTTTATTTCCTGACAGAAAAAAATCACCCAAGTTTTATGGGGCTCTTGTAAGCTGTCCACAGGGACCTTTCCATGCACAAATTAACAGCTCAAATCAATTTCCTAGGAAATAATTTGAATCTATATACTGAATTACAGTTGCATTTACTTCTGGCATATTTACAGCTCCTAATGCAGAAGCATTTGCACTTCTTGCAAACTCAGATTTATTTGCAGATAGGATGCAGTCAGGGGAAGGAAAATATCATTGAAACAAATACTTAAGACTTGACAGGCCCTGCAAAGAAATACAAAAGAAGTAAAATATTCTAGTGACCAGATCATCCGCTGCCATTCTGTTGAGTTTCCTTTCTGACTCTCACCAATCTCAAAAAAGCACTCACTGTGCTAAAACTTCCAAACATCCATTAATGCAATTTCATGGATTATGATGACTTAAGTGTAAATTTGTAAGCCAATCTTATGTAGGTTTCCATTTCAGTTTTCTTTAAGTTTTCATATGGCCTAACGAAAGAGCCTTTTAAAAATACCTTGGACAGAAAATTGTATGAATGATTCCTCTATAAACAGATTTAGTACACATTTTAAGGATGTAAAAATATCTACATACTTATGTAATAATTAATTCAATATGGGAGTGAAAATTTTTCACTGTTGAACAAATTATTTAATTCCTAGAGTTTACTCTTTCAAAGATATGTATTACAAAATAAATGTCGCCCAATGTAACTGATTGGGGCATTTTGGTAAAATACCAGCCAATTATACCACCATATGCCAGAGCCAATGCAGAATATTGTTAGACTCAGCTTGGCAAACCATATTTTTCTCATTTCCTTCAAAAAGAGTTACAAATTTTCATCAGAAGAAACATAATTAAATTTAACTGTAATAATACCTTTAAAATTTATATTATATCATAATATCTCCATCCTGTGGTAGTAAATTTTCATTGTACTAATAACAATTCCCACTGGCTTTAGTTGAGCCAGAATTTAAAAATCTTGAAGATATTTATACCAGAACATTTTTAAATTTCCTATGGCAGAATATGAATTATGAGAAAGTTATTGAATGCTTCAGAATATCCAGAACAACAGAAAAATAAGACCCAGTAATAAGAAAAGAATCCTCTATACTGGAACTTGTGGTAGCATTTTGGTGCTTTTCTTGTTCCATACAAAAAAAAAGAAAAAGTATGAGAAACCATGCTTCAGTATTTCAGCATGAATGCATTACATCAAGCACTTTTTCCAGACCTACTGCTTATCTCTGCCCTGTCTACATTTGTCTTCAACCAAATGCTGAATCTCTGTGCTCCCAGCTGCTTTCGGTTCAGTGAGATGATTTACTGAAAAGTTCTTTCCCTTTCTTTTGATTGTTACACCACCATATGCCTTCAGTATTCCTGGTGCCCCTCACTCTTGCCCTCTCCCTCCCCATCTCATCAGTCACAGAAGGGAATTCACTTTACATTAAGGCTTCCCTTCAGAAGCCAGGCTGAAACAATCCCTTGAAATAACTAGGGCAGTCAAGTGATTTACTTGAAAGTAAACTATGTCAGTGAATGGGAGTGAAAAAGCAGGAGCTCAGTAAGAAATGCAGAGGGTTTTTAATCCTTCTGTCATTCAAAGATTCTACAGTTGTAATAAAAAATTGTGAAATATATTTGATATTAATTCTATTCCAGATATATAAAGTATAAATATGTATTCATGGGTGCACAGATGTTCATATTTATGCATGTGTGTCCTGGCTGGGGAGTCTTACGTGGTAAGACAGGAACTATTGAGGGGCAAGGTGCATCAAGTCAAATTGCAGGGCTGAAAGCCATCCAGCTGGATTTGGACATCACTGAACAAGAGAAATGGCCAGTGCTCCACCTCTACACAGGAACATGGATGGTACCAAATGTTCTGCGGGGATGGCTGGACAGATGGAAAAAGACCAGTTGGCAACACAGAGGGAAACCTTCTGGACTACTGAATTGTGGCAAGACATCACTGCCGGGGTAAAGAAGTTGGCTGTAAAAGTACATCATGAGATGAACATGTGCCCCAGAGTTGGGCTACAGAAGAACACCACAATGGACAAGTGGATTGGGCCGCCAAGATTAAAGTGTCTCAGGTGGATCTGGACTGACAATATAAGGGTGAATTATTTCTGGCTTGACACCTCAGGTCATTAGGGAAGAGATGCAACATCCAGATGGGGTCATGACTTAACCATGGAGTGGACTTAACCATGAACAGTATCTCCCAGTGGGGGGGGATAATGTTGAAAATATAAGTATGGGGAGGCCTGTCAGGTTGACTACATCACCCTTCCCCAAACCTGCCAAGGCAAATGCTATGTGCTGACCGTGGTGGAAGCCACCATGAGATGGTTGGAGACCTACCCTGTGCCTCATGCTACTGCCTAGAACACCATCCTGGGCCTTGAAAAGCAAGTCCTGTGGAGGCATGGCACCCCTGAGAGAATTGTACTAACAGTGGGACTAATTTTCAAAATAAACTTACAGACACTAGTGCCAGAGAGTATGGTACTGATGGTGTATATCATATTCTCTATTACGCACCAGCCTCTGGGAAAGTTGAATTGTACAATGGAGTGTTAAAAACCACACTGAAAGTGGTGGGCAGTGGGACTTTCAAACATTGAGATTTACATTTTAGTGAAAATCAATTAACACCTGATTAGTTAACCCCTGATTAATTAACACTACAGGCTCCATCTCTCGAGCTGGTCCTGCTCAGTCAGAACCTGCTTACCACAGAAAGGGATAAAGTCCCCCATAGTGCACATGAGGAATGTGTTAGGGAAGACAGTCTGGATTATGAAAAGGCAAACCCATCCAGAGGAATTCTATTCTATTCTATTCTATTCTATTCTGTTCTGTTCTGTTCTGTTCTATGGATCCTCTTCTATTAGATCACTGAAGAGAGTTAAATTAGTTCTGTGGGGAAAATATATTTTAATTCCACAAGATTTTACACTGTCCCAGGTAAGATCCTAGGTAAAAGCTATTGAATTTTGGCTTTCAGTGACATTAGTATATATGGACTAAGAATAAATAGTCATGGATTTGAGAAAAGAATCTGACATATTTTGTGGAGTTCATGAAATATGTTTTTGAATTACTTTCAAGTTAATGTAAGTTTAAAAATATTAAGTAGTATCAGTTTTTTAGTCTAGAATCTTTAATTGGTATATGGAGCTACACACTTTTGCTGGAAATTACCAATTTATAGTCCCAGAATTCCTTTCCAGACCCATCCCAATCATGCACATCTGAAATTTCAGAGGTGGTGATTTAAACTGGCATTTTTGTGAGTTCCACAACTGTTACTAACAAACAGCATCTGCTCAGTGCTGTGCAACATGCTTTGTTTTCATAACACCATTTGTTAATCTTTCCTAAAGAAAAAGATTTCCAGGATGAGTATTTAATTAAATTTTTGTGATGTTTCTATTTCAAAATGTAGCAAAATCAAATTCAGAATATCAATTTCTCTTATCCCACAGGAAATTGAATGCTTACCTATAGATCTTGCAAAAATTTTCATGATCTGAAATATTCAACTCATAACTAAATTTTTCAGGATCTATTAGAGATGGTGTACTTTCAACTATAATGCATAAATCTGACACAACAAGAGAAAAAGATAAATTCAATCATTCATAAAACATTGTAGGACAGATGCAAATGTGTGTGATTTATTTCTGTGTTTTTAAGAAAAAGACAAATCAGCATTATGTGCAATGTGGCTATAGATTGGAAGTTACAGTTTATTTTTCTAGATGACTGTGAAACCCACATAATTTCTTGCATAGGTTAGAGTTGCTCAAGGGCTGCACTAATTTATGTACATCCTATGCAAATCTGTCCTCCTTTGAATCAAATATTTACTTGGCATTTTAGATTTAGAAATTCTGTTCTGCAGTGTTTGCAACCTCTTTCACACTTTCCTGCAAGAATGTGAGGCTTGTTTTCCTCTAATAAACTTAACCAAGCTTTCATTGATTTATAGAAAAAAAAGAAAAAGAATATTTACCATGGTACCTTGTTCCATGATTTCATTAATCTAAAGTTGTGTCTGTTTTACAAGTGGGATACAGCATAGAGAGACATATCTTCCATTATTCTATCCAGATCTTTACAACATTCCCAGGAGCTGGGCCCTGGGTTGGGCAGGCCCGCTCACCCTACCAGCCCACCAAGCATCTCTTTGAGTCATCCCTGGGTACGTTTCCCTCTTGTGCTTGCCCAGCTCTGCACCTTGCTGAGGATCAAGGGAAGCTGAAGGGCTACATTGCACACCCTACATTTCACAGCTCTTGTGAGGCTAAACACCTAAACCAGAGCCTGAAGCACAGAGTCTTTAAAATATTTGTCAGTTGAACTTCAAAGGATGGGACAGAGTGTGAATGTCATACATTTATATTTACATGCAAATGGATAAATATTTCATATCGTAAACATTTTTAAGAGCTATTGGTTTTTACTTGTTGCTAAGATGTATTGCGAATACATCAGGTTTTACCTATATTCTTGGGGTTTTTTTCAGGTTTTGAAGCATCTCTTATATCTGTATTTGTCTGTATGTCTGTACCTGCCAGAACACAATAAAAGAAATAAAAAAACTGTATTTTCTTCAGTAACCCTGTACAGAATATCTTCATTTCATACACAAATTCCTCATGACAGAGTCACTCAGACTGTATTCAAGCCTATAACGAGGTCATGCCTCCTAACTTGGGACAGTAACTCTCCCTTTCCCCATCCTGATTTACTGCACAGAGGCAGGGTGAAATACATTCTTCCTGGTAGAAACTTCTAAGAATGGATCTGTGAAGAACTTGTTGCATCCCAGAGATTTTGCCTAAAAAGAAAAAAAGGGGTTACAGTGAATCAAAAAGTCGGAAGGACTAGGGCTCCCAAGCTTTTGCTTTAATTAAAATTTTTCAATGCTTCAAATAGATGAAAACTACACAAAATTTTCAGATGGGAGTTTCAGAATATCATGGTGAGACATAGCTCCCCAGTGTTTTCTCAAAACAGAACCTCTCTGGATCATAACAAATAGAAATCAGTTGATTTCCAGCCCCGGTTTCACTGTATAAGTATATCCATCCTACAGTTTTAGTGGACAGATATCAGGCAAGGTGATTCAAGTATTTTCTGATAAACACTTAAAGGCTTCATTCGTTTAAAATGTATTTCAATCAGTTATATGTCCAAAAAGCATGGATAAATTACTGATCTTCTTTGTTTCATTAGTGTTTTTTGATACATTTCATCATTTTAACTATTTCCTTGGCGTGTAGGATCAGCTTTGGGACAGGAACTGTATTACAATGGGAAAAGGCTCACAGGAAAGCTAATGTAATGGGGAAGAGAAAAATAGTGACAGCCATTCCCACAGGGCTTTAATAAATATTTGTGAAGCATATTTAGCTTAATTACACCAACTAGTTATCGAAGTTCAAATTCATGCTACCTGAAATGTCAGTGCAAACTGTACCTTGGGCTTGACCGTACAATGCACAGCAAAAATAAATGTGTGAAATCCAAATATGACTGCCACGAAAACAAACAAGGCATGAGAGAAAACATGAGCTCAAAGATAGATCAATTAATCCAAAGAACACCAACTAGACAGGCAGATGAGTCATACACAGAGTGTAGGCACAGCTTCTGTTGAATGGAAAATACTACTTACCACCACAGGTTTCATTCTGAAAGACAATGAGGTCAAGAAGATAAACTAAATTGGGTGGCAAGCCTCCTACCTGCTTTGTAGAAACATTCTCAAACAGGGAGCAGAGTCTGAGTTTCTCCTTACAATCAGTCCTTCTCAATAATGAGATTTTCTTCAGTTTTTAAGATTGAGGTGGGGGCAGGAGGAAGTATAATATAAAGACATTGATTTTGGCATCATAAATAAGATGATGTGGTTTCTTTTCACTGGGAGGGTTGGTCAGAGAAATATATCAAGTATATATATATCAAAAGAATTGAATTAAAGATATTTAATTGTTCTTTTCCCAGCAGCAGGGAAAAACGGTCTTTCCAGAACTGGGAAGTGCCAACATACTTGCTTCACAGGGCACGATGATTGTCCTGCAGAGACCTATCACAGCTGCCTCTGAAACAAATCAAGCATGCTGCTGCAATAGCTGTAATTAACATCTTTAAATATTTTTATTTTTAATTAGTGAATGTGTAGATAAGAAAACCAAATCACAATACACACAGAAAAGTCAAAGTTAAAGAACTACATAGCCCAAATTCTGAGTGGTCTTCTGTGACTGGGTATTATTGCCTTCTTACTTAAGAGAACACAAAAATGTTTCTTCTGTATGATATTAATAATGAAAATCATTTTCTCAGAAGTCAGGAAGTCAAAATATCATTTGCAGAGGTATGCATCTGATTACAGTAGAATCTAGACTGAAGCATACAGTTTGAAATATCCACATGAAGTGCCCTTTCACAAAGACAAAGGGTATATCCACTTGATTCTTTTTAGCCATTATATTCAGTGGTTGATTAGAAGCATGCACTGGAGATGCAAGGGGAGAAAAAAAACTGTTTTGGAAAATAGCCATACCCTCACCTACTTTAGACAGCCCTACTAGTATCATCAGCTTCAATACAAGAGCAGTGTTTAAATTTATCTGACCTGAGATTTTGGCCCATTTTTCTTTTCTTTTTTTTTATGGACCAAAGGATATTGTGCAGCCTTTTTGTTCCACTATAAGTTATATCTACAGTTCTAGTCCTCCAAAGAAATACTCACTGAAGCAAAATAAATTAGACTTTTAAAGAGATTTTTCAAGATTTTAACTTACCTATGATTTGTGTAAATTTTAAATCATTATAGAAATGGCTGGAGTTGGATACAGTACCCTCTTTCCCTAGCCTACTTCCCTCTATTGCTTTCACCAGGCAAATTTTGGTTTTGGAAAGAATTGGGAAGAGAATAGCAAATTAATGTGACAAGTTCACGCCACGAACTAACAGCAGGAGTGACTTGTGACGCACAGGTCTTGTTGATAGCCCAGGAATTTCATTATATACTCTTCAGTGCCATCTGCTGTAACCAGATACATTCAAAAACTTAAGAGATACTCAAATAGCCAGTCTCAATATCTGCATGGCAGGGAAATTACCTAAGTGTAGGCTTAGGTCTGTCCTACAAGGCTAGAATCCCATTAAGGAATCAAGCACACATCATTGCCAAAGATGAAGAACTTGGTCACAACTATGGACACATTCTTTCAACTTTTTGCCTCGATTTCTTAAGCTGTAGCAAAGCACTCTTTCCACAATTTACACCCATAAGAATTGTTGCTTTAGGACCGCAACACCTCCTCCAGCCAAGCAAGGACAGAACTACACCTGCTGGTGTGAGTTGAGACCAGCTGTCCATTTCATGTTCACTCTGTGAACTTGGGAAAGAGAAGTCAAGAAACAGTATCTTCCAAGGAAAAAATTGGATTTGGGTGCCTGGGCTCCATAAACCTAAACTCATAAGACAAAACCTTTATCTCCTCTACCACCAACCATTAAAGCTGCTTTGTTAGACAAAGAAAATATAGCTCCATTAAACACTATATTATCTTAACGTCTTTTCTGCAGTTATTGCAAAGAAAATAATGATGACTTTTGTGTACTTCTTAGACCAAGTGTACAGTGTGATTGATTACATCAATTCTATCCTTCAGGATTTAGACAGAACTATAAAGCTCAGAGTCCTAGAGAAAAAATTCCTGCAGAAAAGTCATTTTTTTCCAACAGGAATTCCACAGTTGTTCATCACAAGTTACATAATGTATTTTCCAATAGAACATTTCATAAAATTCATGTACTATCATGTCATTTTGTCTGTGTGAATGATATGCCATAGCATCATAGAATCAATAAAAGTTGGAAATTACCCCCAAGATCATCAAATCAAACCTTTTCCCAAATATCACCACTAAATTATAACAAAAAGTGTTACTCCATGATCTGTTTTTTGTTAGCTTTAGGACACTTAAACTTTGATAGGGATGCTATTGCTCTGGAGGCTACAGACAGATACACTGAAAAATTTCCTATACATAAAACCTTTTAGTCTAAATAGTCAAGATAAAAGAAAAGAAAAGCATAACAAACTTTTTTTCTTTTTTTCATTTTGAGAAATTTCAGCCAGTAGCATCTACAATGCATTTCCTGAATGGAGAGTGCTGTAGGTTTAGCAAAGAACCACCAGCACTTTGTTGGGTTTTGCATAGCAGTATTTATCTGTTCTGTGGTATTTGTGGCATTCTCTATACTTAGACTGGAAAATGCCACAAATTCCAGGATAAATTTAAACACTGTGAGTGATAAATGTCAAGCTTTTAATAGCACCCACTGTCCCTCTGTCACCACATGACCCTATTAGGAGATTGCACAATCACTGTCTCTGTATAATTTCTAATACAAGAAATAGCTGTACAGCATTTTCAATGGTAAGATATTTGCTTTGTATAAGCAATGGAACTCTTTGTGTATCTCTTGCAAAAAGAGGAGCCTGTAGGATTCTTACTATTCCTGATGATTTCACTTTTATTTACAAAAATAAGGTCAGAATGTAGTTTATTATTTCTGTTGTGTGCCAGAACAATGGGTAAAATTTGTGATCTTAGTTGAAATGAAATGGCAGAAAAAGTTTCATGACAACAGATGACAATACGTTTCATCAGAAGGACAAGTCTACAAAACTGTTGCTGAAAATGCAGAATGTGACACCAGATGCAGCAAAAGTTTCCTCTGGGCCTTTTTTGCACTTGCAGCAGTATATGATGTATTGAGGTTGCATCTGAAAATCTAATCTCTGTGGCACTTTTTGTCTGTAGGTTGTAAGAAGGAAAGAGTATTTCACATTGTCACTAAAACCACTTAAGTTCTGATCTCAGAATTCCAAAGTTCTGAGGTTTTCCTCTGAGCTAAAATAAATCAGAGGTTGAATTCTGTCTTAAGAACAAGGCTACAAAATATTCACAGTTTTGTCTTACTAAAATACCTCTGTCATGTTTCTGACCAGAAATATTTTCCTTTCCAATTGCAACTATGCTAATTCTCCAGAGAGGAGTACTCATCTGCTGTGCGGAACAGAAGTGGTCTCTGAAACTTGTTACCAAGTCAGGGATGCTCTTCCATTGAAAAGTTAAGGAGAAGCCTTAGGGAAAATACTTGTATGCATATATATGCAAAAATACGTATAAATATATTTCTGTGCCCATGTATGTGTATATATATGTGTATGTTATTACAGCAAAAAATTTGGAGAATCCAGAAACAAGTGTAAGAGAGAAAATATCACCATCAATAGCATAATAACTCATTTATCTATGTATAGTGAAGATATCAATTCCATGCAAGTCTCTTTCAAATTCCATTCAATTTTACTGCCAAAGTGTATGGGCAAAAGATCAGAAGCTGCTGCATTACTGCAGTTTGTCTGGTTACCATACAGAACTGAGCTGCACAAGAGAGCTCAAATTCAATTAAAAATAAATCTGAAATGATTTCCACACCACTAAGACTAGTAAGACCTAAGATAATTTTATAAATTACCGCACCACGTATTAAAGCTTCTGGTTTTTACTATATCTTCTATTAGAAGTTAAAGCTATATCTGGGCATTTTGTAGTAACTGATAATGGATTTAATAAGCCATACATTAAATAGCTACTACATATTCATCCCTGAAAACACAATTTGCTTTTTAAATATGGATCCAAAAAATCATTAAACACTTGTAAGAATAAAACCAGGTTGTATTTTTCACATTTCTGTATATACAAACAGGCTGTCTGCTGTGAGTCCAGTGCTTTAACGATGAGGGGAACAACATGGTAATGAACATGAATTCACAACCAATGCTGAATTACTAACTCAACTGGTTAATGACATTATTTCAATAATCAGTTACTCAAATGTCAAATTATAACATTAGATAATGAAGTCAGAAGTTTAGCACAATAAAGATGCCTGCTGATTAACCTGTAATAGAAGACTGGGAAGGAGATGCTTCCTTTTAATTTTTTACCCAAAGTAAAGTTACAGATACAGAATGGCCTTGATTTATCTGGGGAAACAACGTTTTCTTGTAGGTGGTGTTTCTTGACAAGGAAGGATCACTCAGTTTAGGTGCTAAATTCAAGACATAATTCATGCTAAAGAAGCTAATTGGGTTTTTTTCTTATGACTTGTTCAGTGATTTGTCTTTAAAATCTGCTGAGATTTCTATTTCTGCAAGAACTCTTCTCCCCTCTGACTTATCAGAGAATCAGAGCATTGTAAACACAAATATACACACAGGCCCAAAGTAGATAATTTTCTGTTTAAGGTTAACGATTCTTATTCTCTTTATGTTTGGGGTTTGGTTTGGGTTTTTTTTCATATAAAATGGTGACTGTTTTTGAAGATAGACGTCTGCATCTTGAAAATAATTTATATAATCAAAATAAAGAAATAATAAGATTTCCTTCCCAGAAGGCCATCAGCTACACGTTGCATCTGTCCCCAGGAGGCAGTCAGCCACACTTAGCATCTCTTTGCTGTCCCAGCTGCGGCAGGCACAAGCAGCTACAGAGCGCTGCAGGAGGGGCACACCTGTGTGGCAGGAGCTGCTGTGCTGCTGCATTCCACTCTCTCTAGAAGACCTGGAGTTGGAGGCCCCCTCTAACATTCGGGAGCTCCCTGGTTTCCGTTTGAGCACCACCTTTTTGCAAAAGCATGTCCAGAAGCCACAACGTAACTCCTAAGGCATTTGGGATCCTTTGGAAAGAAAGCTCATGTAGTCCTTGTTATCATTGTCAATGATAATGTCAATGATAATCACCCTTTCTGGTGATCTAAACCCGAGGGGCTTAGAGACTCAGAACTAATCTTTAAGCTCTTTCTACCTTCATCTTGTTTGGTACCTTCCCAGCCTTATTATATCATTTACATGTTATACAAATCTATGTCAATAAAGCTTTAAGCTATGCCTCGTCCACTTTTTTTTTTCTGTATGAATATAGATCTCCCAGTTAAAAAACAGTTTTAAAATACAATTTATCTCCTCGACAAGAGCATACTACCCTGTATTTGGTAGACAACATATATAGTATTTTGTGAATTCTGCCTTTATGATGAAACATAAAATTTTCACCAAATATATTAATTTGTGCTAACACCTACTATACTAATTTCATCCAATATTATTCACACAGGACAGCTTAATTATAAAACAAATCCATCCTTTAAATATATAACAACATTATAACATTCTTCCAATAATTAACATCTGATCTCTTACTTTTTATGTTTCAACAATTGTAGCCATCCTCAGGGTAAGAAACAAAGGTAATTGGTTAACTGCCTGAATTGTTTCTTTCTGAAGTGTAATGAGTGAGATTTACTGATCATTCAATTTTATAATATTTTATTCTCTTTCTTGTGTCTTGATAATGACAGAGACTTCTGTCACAGGTTGCTTCAGGGTAGGACAGAATTCAGTTGTTACTGGAAGCAAGAATCAGTCTCTGCCCAGGCCTCATATACAGTTATCCAAAGAGCAGGGGCTTATCAATTTTTTTCCTATTTTAGTGTAAGTATTTTAGATTAATCTGACTGTCACATATATTTAGAGTCACTTAATGATTTCTAAGAATAAAACCCTCTCATTCTATATTAAAAAAAATATCACTCTCCAGAATTCAATTATTCAAGCCAAAAATTTTCCTATTAGTGCTTTCCCTCAGGCTATCTTAAAGCTTTAGCTAAAATAGCCTTTTAAGAGAAGATTAGTATAAAGTAGACAAGTCTATCAAGTTTATGACTCTGCTACCAATTTTTAAGGAAATTTTAAGCACCAACAAATGAGTTCTGAAACATCTCCTTATTTCCTGTAAAAAAAAATCCATCTTTTGAGGCAGAATCACAATGTTTTCAGATCCTTAGCACATACTTAATATAGATATTAAAAGCATTGTGTTTTCATTGTAATTCTCAATACTCCTCAAATGCCAACAAGCTTGTCAGTCTACAAGGAAAGTTTTCTGAAAGATCTGAGTGTCAGCCAGCAGTGGTAATACCTCAGTGCCCTTCAGTCAAAAGCATAAGTACTGGGCACAGTTTGTTCTGGCTCCAGAACAGGCAATAAGATTTTGTCTCAGCTCTTACTGATGTATGTCAGTATTTCTTAATACTATTTAGCCCTTCTTACTGAATAAAGCTTCTTTATGTAGCTTAAAAATCACGTCAGACTGACTTCCACAGAATTCCTTGCACTCCATTTTACATACAGAGCGGAAAGGAGCTGCAAAGTCGAATAACCAGACACCCTTCAGTGTGGCAGACAGACCTTTTGCCACATATTCACACTGCTTTTCAAAATGTGTGTGTTGAATCTGTAATTTGGCTAAACATTAATTCTTGTTCTTCCATTGAAAGGGCATCTCATCAAAAGCAGTGAAGATCAGCTGTGTTCCTTTAGTCTTCAAATTAATGTCAGAGTCTTCATTAACTGAAGTGTTTCAGAAGTGAAGATTGTTGACCACAGCAGGGTTTGGGTACAGATATTTTTTAATCTACCTTTTTCAAGGAAATATCCAAAATATTTTTACTGATCATATAGGTGCTCTGCAGTTAGTTTCTGCATCCCATTCCACCATCTTGATTTTGCATGCAAAATGTATAATACATTAAGTCTTGTAAACAGAAGGCAAGGTTTAATTGTGGCCTTTCTTATCAGCATTTTGAATCCCAGATTATGCGACTCAATATTCAAATTCCTCTCAATCAAATTAGACCTAGTTTTGCTTCCAAAAATAGCTATTATAATTCCCATATCAATGAATTACTAGTTTTCACTGTGTTGAGTGGGAATACATCATTTTCAATGGCCAAATATTTGGGATATTGCACTAAAAATTAATGCATCTGGAAAAATGCTGTAAGAAGAGGAAAAGGGTAAGGCATTGATACTTTTTTTAGTCCTGTCCTACCTGTATGCAAGCACATGGCTATTTTATACAATCCTTGCTGCTCATATTCATTCCCACAAACTGTGAATTACAAACCCCGAAATGCCGGTGGAATGATTTTTTCCATCAGTCCTGTAATAGGTGGCTCTTTCAATTCCCTGCTTATGCCCACGTGCTCAGCAGTGAATCCCTGATCAGAGCTGTGAATGTGGTGCCAACTTCTGCCTGCCATTCCCAACCTGTCAGTCAGAGCCAGTCAAGGCAGGCAGCCACCAGGGCTGACTTAGCACACCCTTCACATACCTGCTTAACATTTTAAGCTCCAATTAGTTGCAATTTATGTCCAGTGTTACCCTATTAATTCACTCTAATACCTGAGATAACCTTTCTACCCAGCCAAACCTTTCAAATTAGCATGCAAGTCAAGCAGAGAAAGTGCAATGGTTCTAAACGACGATATATGAAAGTCATTGACAAGCATCTGTGTTGGTCACACATCTGGAAGAGCTTCCATGTTTTCAAGACGTACCAAATTTCTCCATGGTGTGAACTTCAGAATAATTACCTTCTCTGGGAACCTTCTTGAGAACAGTGGAGGCTGTTGACTCTGCCTTAACAGATTCACAGGTTAATAAATTTGTATTTTATTATGAAAAGGCCTATTTGCAGCAACATTTTAGTAATACTGTGTGCAGTATTAGAATCAGTATTTCACATTTATGTTTAAATTTTCATACTGCTAAAAGTTCATTTTTATGTGTTCCTAAAATATTTAAAATAATGTCCAAATTGTCAAATGTTTTACATGTCATATATATGTTTAAATTTTTTTATATTTGACAATTCCATCCAACTTCTCTGCCCAAACCCCAAAATATCTAGAAATATTTTAATAGTTCAATTGCAAGGGGATGGTAGGAAATTACAGTGGTCCCCCACTAAAATGCCTTCTAATGATAAGTAAATTCGGGACAAACATTTACTATCTCTTCATACTTTTGAAAGAGTAAAACTGGTTCTATATAATCACAGATCACATCTAATGACTATTTTTAATGCCTTTTAGAAAGTAAAAGCAAAGAGAAACAGAAAGTTTCCCAACAAATGTTTAAACTATTTTTTTAAATTAGCATTGGATTATAAAATTAGCATAAAGTCTTATCTTTTTGAACAGCTCCGATGAAACTCAGCTAATTACATACACCATTTCGTACAGGCTTTAACTGATTTTCTAAATCTAACTTAAGTGTATTCTAGTCTGTACATAGTTCAAACTATGACACTGACTGGTTCCATTACTTTTATGAAAATGTCCCAGATCATTCTGTACTTCCTTTTTTAGTTACTACTTTTTGAAAAAAAAAAAAAAATCAAAGAGCCCGGTTATAAGAAGTCTTGGTGAGGAACACAAATGCCCATGGAAAGTGTGCGGTTTATGACTGTAGTATCTGGGTCAAATATCAAGAAAGGATAGCAAAGATTAAGGATTAAAAATTGCCTAAGGCATATGAATGATGATGTGAAAATAATTGTGATTCTAACAATTGTAGGTTTATAGAGCAAAAGTTTGATTCTTTCGCATTATTACAATAAAGACTTCACTTTATCTCTGGCTTCGAGGATAAGTAAGCCGTCAGTTTCAATTAATGTTTTGTCATAAATATTTATAGCCCACAGAAAACAATTGCATGACTCTTTAGGATTGAGCTAATTATTTAGAAATCACAATCTAAATGTATTAAAATAATTCTTCTACAGAAGCTTTGGCTTTTAATAAATGAATATTAAAATGTCTGGGTTACAATAAATGCGAGAGAAGAGCCTTTCTAAACTGAGTGAGTGAGTGAGTATGAGAGGCCTCCTTTCACTTGTTCCATTTACTGGGTCTACCCTAAGGCTTTTTCTTTATAAGCCTTAAAATATATTGCTTCTTTTGTTCCAAGTTTCAAAATTAAAACTATAAAGTGTAGATCCTCCTAAGAGAAAACCGTGACCTAACATGCCTACATCAGTTAGGACATGGATGCAGGAAAGGTATTCCTAGGGCTTATGGGAGTTTCTGAATCCGAGGTGTTCTCATTTTTCTGACCAAAAAATACTTAAAATAAAACAAAAGACAATAATTTATAGGTTGCAAGTCCCAGGTCTTGTTTATTTATAAAGCAATAAATATTAGAAGCACAAATAAATTGCACGGGTGTGTAAACAAACTGTACAATGACTGAAGAGTTCAGGAAGGTTTGCCAGAAGACTCCAAGAAGCATATTGTCGTCATCCTGAGTGGGAAGTAAATTGAGGGGGGAAGTGCTTAGAAGCACTTGCGGTGTACAATGGATGGACCAGCTTCATCATACTCCTGCTTACTGATCCACATTTGCTGGAAGGTGGACAGAGATGCTAGAATGGAGCCACCGATCCAGACAGAGTACTTGCGTTCAGGAGGGGCAATGATCTAGGATAAAGAAAAGCAACAGGAGCCTCATTTCTGAGCAATCAATCCATATTGTCAATGCTACACACCACTAGATATTTCCTCAAGCAAGTAAAGAATTTTTCTATAGCGGTATTGATCTTCAGCAGCTCTTACAATTCATATAATGTATTAAAAAATCTGTAATCATATTTTCTTCTTTTTTAACACTTGCTTCTAACCAACATAATTATTTTGATTAAATGGAATTTCTGCTCATCTGTCCATCAACTGTTGATCTCACTTCTGTGTTGTTCCTATATCCCAGTTTAATGAAGCAGACATTGTCTCCATCTTTATCCACATTTTATAATACAGGGTCAAATTCCTTACCTTGATCTTCATAGTGCTGGGAGCAAGAGCAGTGATTTCTTTCTGCATGCGATCAGCAATGCCAGGGTACATTGTTGTACCACCTGAGAGGACATTGTTGGCATAGAGGTCCTTACGGATATCAATATCACACTTCATGATGCTGTTATAGGTAGTTTCATGTATACCAGCAGATTCCATACCTTGAGGGAAAAAAAAAGACAGTAGGCCAATGAATTATACAAGAGATCTCCATGAAACAAAACTGTGGCATTTCTCATCATCATTAATATGAACTTCTATGGCCCTTTTCTTGTAAAAATGCTTCCTGATTATAAAGCGTTACAGAAAAATATAAAAAATATAGAATTACAAAACTAACTTAGGAAGTGAGCGTTATTTGTTAGAAAAGGTAGGACTCATAATGCATGTGCAAAGGCAGGAGACTCAAAATACACAGTAAGAGAACAAGTAGACATGC
This sequence comes from Donacobius atricapilla, assembly GCA_013397315.1. Taxonomy (NCBI): domain Eukaryota; kingdom Metazoa; phylum Chordata; class Aves; order Passeriformes; family Mimidae; genus Donacobius; species Donacobius atricapilla. Next base: position 258,444 of record WBMY01009318.1, read on the forward strand.
GAGATAAACTCTTTTAGTATATGGCAATGGAAGAAGGGTATCAAGAACAGAAAACGTGAGTATAAGTTTATGTCAGTCTCACTAAAAGCATTAGTTGAATATAGTAAAGACAGCAAATGAAGACAATAAAAATAGTTGAACTAAAGAAGATAATAGTAACTTCTTCAGTCTACCAAAAATATAGTCTATACTAGTCAGAATCATCAAGGCAAGAGATAACCATGACACAGAAGAAGATACTAGTACTTGATGGTAAGACAAAAGAAACAAGAAGCAAGTGTTTGTGGGTTGCATTCCAATTTGTTAATTTTAACAGGTGCTTCCTGAAAGGGCTGACACTGGATCCACAGTAAGATGTCAGCTGATGAACAACTGCGTGTACTGCTTGGGACTTAAGAGTATAAACATTTGCTGTATCCGTCAGCTGCATGCACAACCAGCAAGGCTTACCATCTCGACCATGGCAATGTTAATTACAGAGTATAAAAATATACACACACCTTCACTCCATGTCCTTCCCCTCTCTGACACTTTACTTCTTCATGGAAATAGACACTCTTTCAAGTGTAAGCCTTGCAAATCCAGCACTGAAGGCTACTCTTGCCATCAGTGACACAGAATCATAAAATGTCTTGAGTTGGAAAGGACCCATACAGATATGGAGTCCAACTCTTTAATGATGATATTGTAACTGTATTTTTTAGCATTAAAAAATTGTGACCCTAAAACTTGGTCTAAAACTTGCAACAAGAGCCCGGAACTCAGCTAATTACCGGATGAGCTCACATCAAGCCCATCTTACAGGAACCAAATGATCTAACTTATTATTCATTCATGTCTGATTTTGTGCCAAATTTAGGTAAGCAGGAAGAAAAGTGAGGCACCTTCCAAATCTTCTGATTCATTCATACCTCCTACAGAAAGGAGAATTTCCTGGAAACACTTACCAATGAAGGATGGCTGGAATAAGGTTTCCGGGCAGCGGAAACGTTCATTACCAATTGTGATCACTTGACCATCAGGCAATTCGTAGCTCTTTTCCAGAGAGGAGGAAGAAGCAGCAGTGGCCATTTCATTCTCAAAGTCCAGTGCAACATAGCACAATTTCTCTTTGATGTCACGAACAATCTCACGTTCGGCTGTAGGTATAGGAGAATCAAATCAAGCTTTGGATAAGCACAATACTAGAAAAGATGATCAGCCAAGAGAGATATGAGGATTTTTACAGTAGAGAAAAGCTGAAGGACTGACCTGTTGTCACAAAGGAGTAGCCACGCTCCGTGAGGATCTTCATGAGGTAGTCAGTCAGATCCCTGCCAGCCAGGTCCAGACGCATGATAGCATGAGGCAAAGCATACCCTTCATAAATAGGTACATTGTGGGTGACACCATCTCCAGAATCAAGAACAATACCTGGGAGAGAAATGTCAGAGAGCAGCTGGAATCACCTTGCAAATGCTTAGGGCCCTTACACACAGGAAGTAGCAGGAAACACAACAAAATAAAGGACTTTTCAGGCAATATAAAGTAGCATAATTGTGTTTCAATCACAAAGATCTTTTTCTTTCTGCCTTTGCTTGCCTGGACATTCCCACGGGGTGTGAATTTTCCCACAGAATAGTTGTTCCATACATATTTTACGATAATCCATAAGACCAGTCTTCCACTTCTACTATACTGAGCAGTATGAATATTTGCAATAGTGACTGTCTTGATCTGATAATGGGCATCTTTTGGTCCAGTTTCAACCCTTAAGCTGGTGTAACACATTTGTAACTGCAGTATCCCTACAGGAATGTCTCCTCATTTGCATCACAAGCAGCAGCACAGTTTCATGGTGCCTCTCCAAAAGCAATGCAAATTGTCAGTGGAAAGAACAATGTGGACTTATTTTGTATTGGCTTTTAAGCTGCTGTTATCATTAATTGCCATAAACTAAAAATACCTATCTTTCTGTAAATTGAATGAGTTGTGGTGTGTTTTACTATTTGGAATGGAAAGGAAGGAGAGTTCCTGAAATGAAGTAAAATCTAAATGGTGCATATTTGTTTATTTTACCTGTTGTACGACCAGAAGCATACAGGGACAGGACAGCCTGGATTGCCACATACATAGCAGGTACGTTGAAGGTTTCAAACATTATCTGGGTCATCTTTTCACGATTAGCTTTAGGGTTCAAGGGGGCTTCTGTGAGCAAAGTAGGGTGTTCCTCAGGGGCCACACGGAGTTCATTGTAGAAAGTGTGGTGCCATATCTTTTCCATATCATCCCAGTTGGTGATGATGCCGTGTTCAATTGGATATTTCAAAGTAAGGATACCTCTTTTGCTCTGAGCTTCATCACCCACATAGGAATCTTTTTGACCCATACCAACCATTACACCCTAAGAGAAGAAAACACAGAAAATCATTATTTGAGGAAGACAACATCACAGAGCCCAGACAACTACATCACAGACAGCTGGCCTGAGGCTGAGTCAGGGGAGGTTAAGGTTGGATATTAGATAAAGGTTTTTCACACAGAGGGTGGCTGGACACTGGAACAGGCTCCCCAGGGAAGTGGTCACAGCACCAACCCTGACTGGGCTCAAGAAGAATTTGGACAACTGTCTCAGGCACATGGTGTGACTCCCAGGGCTGTCGCATGCAGGGCCAGGAATTGGACTTTGATGATCCTAGTTGGTCCCTTCCAAGCCAGGATATTCTACGATTCTGCAATTCTAACTATCTTATTTTCAAGAAAGGTACAAGCAGGCACACCCCTGAAAGGCTGTGGGAAAATAAATTTAACATTATTAAAATATTGAGTCAATAGAATCTGAGGTGTTTTCATAAAAACTTTTTTCCTTCCATGAGATGAATGGATTTTCTCCCATTTATAATACATCTCTTATTTGCAATTATTTCTTTCTGGTCCAAAAATTTGAAATTAAACTGCACAGTATCATGAGCAGGAAAAGGAGTGTGTAAACTGGAAATTACAGAGGGAAATTAGCATTCTAGTGATGAAAGATACTTCATATTACTATGCAGCCTCAGCAGTAATTAATCTAGGATAAAAAAAAATACAAAGTAAAAATGTTTTCATTAAGGGAAAAAAAAAAGAAAAGAAAAAAAAAAGAAAAAGAAAATTAAAAAAGTTTTATTATGAACTTCATGAATTTTTTACCAAGGAAATTGTAGGAGAAAAAGGAGGTATGGGACAGCCAAACAGGGAAGTTAAGGAAACACTGGCCAGACCAGGGAATGAATCACCAGTACTACCGCCAGAGGTGAGCAGACGAGAGGGCAGCGTATTTGGGACAGGGCAGAAGAACTGAGGGAAGGGGAAAGTGGAGGTGACGCCTCGAGGGAGAGCAATGCTCGGCCCTGCCTCGGTCCTGCCTCTGAATTTACCTGGTGCCTCGGGCGACCGACGATGGACGGGAAAACGGCCCTGGGGGCATCGTCTCCGGCAAAGCCCGCCTTGACCAGCCCCGAGCCATTGTCGCACACCAGCGCGGTGGTTTCCTCGTCGTCGCACATCTTCGGAAGGAAGAACGAACCTGGAAAATAGCACGGTGGTGCGTTCAGAGCCCCGCGGGCAGCCCCTCCGCGCCCTCCCGCCCGTCATCCCGGAGGGCACCGCCGGATGGCCGCGGCGGGAGCGGGAAATTCGAGTCGTCCCGGGAGGATGCTCGACAGCTCGTAGGCAGGGCTCCAAACGGCATCCGT
>WBMY01009318.1:262177-371922 GCA_013397315.1 Donacobius atricapilla
TCTCTGAGCTCTAAAAGCCGCCCCGGCTTGCAAGACGCTCAGTTAGGGCGTCATTAGCTGATCCCTCCGGCCGGGGATGGAAAAGGGAGGGAAAGATTTTGACTCGCCGCTCTCTGTCCTGCCCAGAGCTCCGTCGGAGCGCGGCGGCCGGTGCTGCCAGGGGCGCGGCCGGGGCCGGGCGGTGTCGGCGGCAGAAGCANGGGGCCAGCCCCCGCCCGAGCCCGCCCGGGTGCGCCGCCTCTAACTCGCCATGCTCGGGCTCGGCGGAGGGTGCGAGGGAAGGTGCACGGGTGTTTTCTCCTCCGATTTTTCTTTTTTTCCACCGGGGGAAAAAAAAAAAAGGGCCGGTCGAGCTTCTATTTAATCAACGAGTGATGAGGTGACATCGGTGCCAACAACCGAGGCTGCTCTCCTGCGTGGAGGCGGCACCTGCCCTCTGTGTTGCCTTAGGAAGGAGCAGTGCACACTCAATTTCTTTTAAACTTTGATGGGCACATGCTGCAAAAATCACCCTTTTCTCTGCTTTTGGCTGACATCTATAGCACCAAATGGGATGTGCTCATTTATGTTAATATGCATATACTTACACTGCTCATTTTTGCTCTTTTAATGCACACCAGATGAGTAAGAAATAGTGATACGTCTAGGGCAGAGGATGAGATATGGGAATAGCTTGGACAAAACCCAGCTATGGTATTAATGTAATGTGACAGTTGTTTTCCTGCTCCGTTGTTGAAACATCCACACTGATAATTTGTTCCAGCAGTGGAACCTAGAAAATACATGTGTCTTTGGGACTTTTTTTTGTTTGTTAAAAATAGAAAGACTGGAGAGGCATCCCTTGAGTGGGTTTGGCCTGGTATGTGAAAGGAGAGATTGTCAACTCATGTCCCAGAGAAACTCATTATGATGTGAAGTACAGTCTCCTCCAGGAGCTCAGCTCATAAAATGCCCCATGTCAGCCTGTGAAACAATGCTAGGATGCAGCAGGGAGGATTCAGGTTTGGGACAGAAGGGAATGGTGAGATTCGAAGTCAAGAGAGGAACACTCAAGTGGATCAACTGCTTAAACACAGGTCCATTTTATGAGATGCCATACAAAGGCTGGCAGACATCACATGGGGATACACATCTTACATTATGTGGAAGGAAAGAGCTTGTGAATGCTACACAGCCTGCAGTCTGAGGGCTTTGAGAACTGTTGGGGGAAGAGCAATCTTCGCACGGTGGTTTAGCTCTGACAAAGCATGTGACAACTGGAAATCACTGTTTCTGAACCATGTCCAAAGGGGGCGTCAGAGACCCTCGGACTTTAATTTCTTCTGAAATCAGAGATTGTGGAGTCAGTTTCCTTGTTTCTAGTACAATTAATGAGGTGGTTAGCTCCACCCCAATCCCAGTTTATCTCGGGTTTGTGCCCAATTATGAGCACAAGTCTGAAAGAGATGGTAGCAGCAAACTTCTTGGATATTAATAGCTCCTGCTTTTCTTTAAATGCCATGAGGAAAGAGAACCTGTTCCAGGTGAGACACCATTTGTGTACAGAGTTGTGTATCTATAGTTAATACATCAGTATATATAAATATATATGCACATTTATATTTCATATGCATGTATTTATCTGTGTATATATACATATTTATTTATATATTGCTTTTTTATTTTTCTTAGCTACCTAAGGCTGTGTAGGTCTGTGAACTGCAGTGACCTCAAAAGGTCAAAGCAGCAAAACACTATGCTTTAATGTCTCTGCTCTGGACAAACTTTGGCTCTTTGTTTGCTTTATCTTGATGGAAAATCAACCAGAATCAATACTGGTGGGATAAGGACCTCAAGTGAGTATATATTATCTAAATTGATCGGGCACACGTAACAGACACTTGGAAATACTTTGGTGATAGTGATGCCTATTTATACAAGAATTCATATACAGGCAAGAATTTCTAAGCATATACACCCAGGCACAGAGCACTCTTTCAAAGAAAAAAATACCATATGCTGCTTTCAATTTTAAAAAGTCAGCATATTTTCCCCCATGGTAAGTTGCCCTATATAGTTTAAATATGCTTCTTTTTTTCCCTAGCACATCTTTTCTACAGAAACCATATAATATGAGGGATTGGCCAGCTTGGCCAGCACTAGAGATTAGTTTACAGTGTTATCTCAGCTGTTGCTTGGTTCAGAGGTGTTGCAGTATTTACATAGAAGTCCACTGCTGATAGCTGCATTGAATTCCTCCCCAGTCAGACCCTCTCTGACACATTCCCTCTGGCTAGAGAGAGACAGACTCTCTGTCTGAAACTGAGACAGAGCCAGCTCTCACTGAAAAATCTATGAAACAGTTTGTATTTTCTTGTTTACTTTCTAACTAAATTTTTGCTTTCTCTAATATTTCCTCAAGTTTTACATTTCTAACCCAGCAGGACTCACAGTTTGGATCCTGATGCACTTGAGAACTCATCAGTCCACCCACCAACACACTCCTATATATTGCAAAGTCAAATGAAAAGGGCACCACACAACGTACATAAATCCAAAGTATCATTTCCTTCCTTGTAGCCACTTGAAAATTGCCCAGCTAAAATTATTTCTTCAGCCAAAATAATTCTGCTTTCTGCAATAAAATGTTATCACAGCCTCAAGTAAATTAGAGAAGCAAAAACTTACTGAGATATGTTATGCAATGTCATCTACAGGAAAAACACTCTAGCTCTGACTGACCAGAGTCCCCACATGCTGTGTACATTTCTCATGAGTTAGCTGTTGGGAGTGACCCCTGAGACAAGGAAAACACAGAACGGGCAGTACAGGGTGTTGGAGAGCAGACAGATCTGCCGTGGACGTGATCTGCATGTTCCTAGAACAGCCTGAACACACAGGAGTACGAAGCCTCACTGTGTATGATTATTAATAGGAGAGCAAAATTAAATATATGTATGTCTGTATATATAGAGGGAGGTGTATAAATAAATAAATAAATAAATAAATAAATAAATATGGGAGACACATGCGTATAGGCAAAACTGAATGTGTTGTTCAACCAACAAGACACTGTTGCAACTACAGCCAAAACCAGCACATGAGCCCTTACCTCTGCATGGTAAAAATGTGAACAAAAAATCACACTGTGATCTTATGATGCCTAGAAATCCTCACAACTGCTATTCATCTTTTGACTAAAAAAAGCTTAGAAATACACCATGATTCTTTAAAACCTTTAAAGTATAGAACACTTATTACAACAGACTTTGGATTATTTACAGTATTTAGCAATGCATTCAAAAATTGCAAATGGTAGGATCGGGTCCTCTCTGTAATTTTCAGTTCAGCCTTTCAATTTATGATTGTTTTTCATTAAATGTCTTAATGAAATCAATGAATTCTTCACAATACATCAAACAATTTTATATACAGTATATCCTGACCTAGTAGATTTCAGAGCAACTTCTCACTTAAAATCTGCTATTTCTAAATCCAATGGATGTTGACATATAAAATCTGTCTTAGCACAAGCCAAATGTTACCTCTCTTAAGCCTCAGGCCAGTGTAGTCTTTGAAAGAAACTTTACATTTTCAAAAATAAGAAGAAAATGCCATTCTGACAGGATTTCTTTTGTCTCACAACATCTGTTTGGAGCTATGTGGTCTTCAGAAATATAAGCAGCATTGCAGCATAGTCTTGTTGATGGGCAGAAGTCCTCATGAGAAGAGAATGCCAAACATGCAATATATGATGAAAATCACTGTCATGAAGGAGTCACTGTCACAGAGAAGCCATGTGTTTTTATCAATGTCTGTAATGAATCTCTCTGTATATGCAGACATACAAAGAGAAGCCAAAAAAGACAGTTCTGCAGTCACCACAAATCTGAATTTTTTCCCTATGAAACTATTGAAATCTTGAACCTTCCAAGTGAGAAATCTTCCTCCTGGAAGAGTCTCCCAGTATAATAACTAGATTGTCTGGCAGACTTTTCCAGTGGGTGTTCCCCTTTCTTAGTTATGTCTCATCCACCCTAGTACTAGCCCATGTTTCATGCTTTATATATTCCTTGTCTCCTCAGCGTTTAAACCCTTCACATAATTGCAGGCTCTTATCATCTCTGCGTCTTTCTCTCACTCACTCAGCTGCTGCACTTCTATAATTAACCTCGAATATCTTAAGTGTGTGCTAAAGGGTAAAATCATGAGGTAGGCACTGGGAGTTAGAGATGCAGCTAAAACATCTTGTGATGAATCTGAGAGGTTTAGGTACGGGCAGCATAAGTGGAAGTGAGTGGCAGTCAAAGGAATTTGTTCTTCGAAGTCTTTCATTTCCCAGAATGAGGGGGACATGTCAGTTCCAAAGAAAGGATGAGATTCTTACATCCATTCTGCCCCCCTTACAGTGGAAAGAGAGCTTGGAGTGTGCCAGATTGGACAATCTGTGCCCTATCCATGTATTGCCTTGCAAATTTAGCATTTTGAAAACAGCTACCAGACCAGTGCTGTGAGCAGATGCAAATCTACTACCAGCGGTGTTGTTTGCAGCACACGGCTGTAACCTCCCCGTGTAGTCACATCCTCTACTGTAAGCCCTTCTGCAAGGTCTGAGTCACAACCACCTCTAGTAGTTCATGGTCAAGCTGAGTGGTGTGGTTGATACACCTGAGGGATGAGATGCCATCCAGAGGGACCTGCACAAGCTCCAGGAGCAGGTCCATGGGAACCTCCTGAGGTTTAACACAGCCAAGTGCTGGTGCTGCACCTGGCCTGGGGCAATCCCCGGTATCAGCCCAGGCTGGGGATGAGCAGATGGAGAGCAGCCCTGCCCAGAGGGACCTGGGGGTGCTGCTGGGTGAGAGGCTGCACATGACCCAGCCAGGGGCACTCCCAGCCCAGAGAGCCAAACGTGTCCTGGGCTGCACCCAAAGCCCCGTGGGCAGCAGGGCCAGGGAGGGGATGGTGCTCCTCTGCTCTGGTGAGATCCCACCTGCAGGGCTGCATCCAGCTCTGGGTGTCAGCACAGGAAGGACAAGAACCTGCCGGGGTGACTCCAGAGGAGGGCTACAAAGATGATCAGAGGGATGGAGAACCTCTCCTATGAAGAAAAGCTGAGAGAATTGGGAGTGTTCAGCCTGGAAAAGGAAAGGCTTTGGGGTGACCTGATTGTGGCCTTCCAATACCTGAAAGTGGCTTACAGGAAAGATGGAGAGGGACTTTTTACAAGGGCCTGGAGTGACAGGACAGGGAGGAATGACTCCACATTGAAAGACAGGAGGTTTAGATTAGGCATTAGGAAGAAATTCTTTTAATTTGAAACTAAAGGACTCTGAATCTACCAGCTGCTGCAAAGTAAGGTACTAGTTTCCAGATGGTTTCTCAGCTGCCTTTTTAGTTTTCCTGAATCAGAGACAGACATCTCATGATTACAACAAAAGCAGCAATTAAACAGTCTTAATTGCATTCTCACGAAAGAATTAACTTTTAATAGAGGAAACCCTCAAATTCTTGCTTTTCTGTTAACCTTTCTACATGCATTTGCTTGTACTCTGTGTTAAAGGAAGAGGACCTACATTTCTTAACCTGCATAGACTAAGGAGAGAAGGAAGAGATGTTTTGCAGATGAGAAGCTAAACTTCAGCAGGATGAAGTCACACTGGAAATTAGCAGTTTATGTAAGAATTAAATACTGCTTCTGGAGACCAGTTCTGCCATTGAGTAAGAGGCACTCCATTGCGCTCAGATATGAGTACATAAGACTTTCTGAATCTGTGGTGCATGCAGAGAGTTTACTTTGCCACAATACATAGATATATCTTTCTGAAGAATGTTGTGTTTGTTACAAGACCCATGGATTCTGCTGATGCTATTAGGAACGCAAAGATACTTGATGAGTCTCATAACATTGTGATGGTTCCCACATACAATTTTGCAAAGCTGTGAGATGATTTAGATAAAAACATCTCAATTATTAAGAGAGGGTGTAGCTGCACTGTGTTACATGGAGTTGAAGTAAGTGGGTTCAGGTGTAGTACCAGATGATGCAGAGACTGGCTTGGAACTTTCTGGAAAAATTATGTCTCTCGTTAAAAACCAAAGCTCCTTCAAAATACATTTATCCCAAAAGTTTGCTACTCCATTTTTCAAAGAATGCTCTCAAGTCAGCTCATTTCACTTTCTTACAGTTAAGAAAATATCCACAAAGCTACATATTTACTTTGCAGAAAACCACTATCTGAATTACAAAGAAAAAATTCATTTGATATAAACTACTTTTTCCCAAATTTTGTTTCTAAATATTCTCGGTATTTTTGTCCTCCAGACAAATTCAGTAGGAAAATTATTTTTGTCTCACCATTTTCAAAAGATGAAAAATTATCTCAAACGTAATAGTTTATTAAGAAAAGCCAAAATTCTGATAACCAAATAAAAATTCCCTGGAATCTTGCTGACCCTTACATTCCCTTGAAAATTGAACAATTAGCAATTAAGCAACTAACTACAAGATTGAATAAGCTTCCACAATGTTACCTTATAAAGAGAGTTTATGTAATAATAATAAAAAAATCTAATAAAAGTAAGTTCATATATTGTGATTGCATATCATGTTACAAATGCAAATTTTATCCAACTTTTGCCATTAATTTCTCCTTATGCCTACTAAGAGAGAGATTGACAGAGAGAAAGCATAATTCAAAACTACACTTACCAGTGAAGGAATCATTATGTAATTTTGAATTACATTTCCCGAATTTTCAGTCAGCCACTGGATCACAGATTTTTCTTTCACAGAGAACCTATAATATGGCTACCTTTTTTGTGCAGGTGTGCTTTAGGCTTTTTACCAGATTTTGGCAATAGTTACTTGCATAGTGTGTTTTATAAAGAACACCCAAATATTTACAAAATCAGTATCCTACAATAAGCTGTCTTCAGTAATGCAGTCTTAATTCCAATCCAGAATTTCCATAATATATTCAGTACAACTAATAAGAATCCATATCACACTGACATTTTTCATTTTACCGATAAAATATATGTGTAACATTTTAACAGTACTGACAGACTTTTAAGATCAGAGAGTATTTATTAAGCTCCTCATCTAAGTACCTACAGGCTGAAAAAAACAATACCACAACAAAAAATCAGAGTGAAATGAGAATAGCAAACCCACATTTTAAGCCATTATAGAATGCTTGGTGATGGAAACAATTTCAATTGACTAAAAGGGGATTACATCCAGGGTTTAATGATTTTCTAAATAGTATTCTAGAATGACAGTGGGAAATATTTTCTACTAGTCCTTATTTTGTCACATATTTGTTCAAAGTCCTAACTAAAGAAAAAAAATAAGTCAGTGTCACTCATTTTTCTTGCTAAAAATCCCTGTTTTACACAAGACTAAGCATTTACCAAGATTTCATTAACATGATAGAAAACTGGGCATTTCTGAGTTAATTGTAGAACAGAATGCTGGATTGCCAATGTATTGGAATACTTTATTTGAGCTACTGTCATCCTTAACAGAGGAAGTTTTGTTACTGGCTCCTCAAACTTACTAATTATGTTGGCTATAAAGATGTCTAAAATTCAAATTTCAATTAGCATTTTGTATAAAGTTGTCCACTATGTACTACAGGTAGGAGATAACAGCAAAAGAATTTTCCATTTAAAATACTGTTAAGGCATAGCTAAAATTTCTATTGATTGTCATTCATCCAGGAAAGAATCGACAAACAGGAACTATTCTAAGCTTGAGAACAATGATCCATTGCAGGTAGGGGTTTGAATCATTGCAAAACCCTGGAAACCTTTGGAGAAAAAAGGGTCAAAATTGAAAGGTTAAATGTATATTCAAGGAACAGGTAATCTACCTAAAATCTCAGTAATTCAAGATCAGAGAAAATACCAGATGGAAATCAGTAAAATCTCACTGGCAAAAGTTCATCATTTAAGTCAACTAGGGAAAATGTTGCTGAAAATACAGTTTTAATAGGTTGCCTTAAGCATAGTAAATGTTCAGGGAAAAAAAAAAAAGGTCAATTCAATGGTTCATAAAGCAATTATTTCCCTGTAAAATATTTTCTAAAATAATACACATAGCACAACCAAAGACAGTCACCACAAGGGAAATCTAAATGTTTTCCTACTCTGCAAAATGGTATCTAAATGACCAGGCCACAAGGTTGCTCTCAGAGGAATGGCTCTCATGGTAAGCAGTTGTTTCTCAGTACAAAAATGTCTCATCTTGGGTTGTATTGTCTTCATGACATAGCTTGACATGAAAAAAAATTCAAATATAGCATACTGCATTTCAAAATGAGATAAAATGGCCTTAAGACAAAGGATTCAGCAAAAATCAGTAAAAAAGAACAGCTACTTGCTGAGGGTCCCAAGCCATCTCATATATTGCAGGTGGAACCAACACAACTAAGCCAATTTTCTAGATTCCTGCTGAGTGAGAGGCAACTAAGAATTGTGTATGCAGCATCTCCAGCCTACCTTACATTTAGCATGCTACACACACTTTTTGGAAAGTAACAATTAAAATCTATAATGCTTTAAAAAAATATACCATTTTAAAGGTAAAGGCCTTTAATATGGAATCTCTTCTGAAATGTAAATTTTGTTAAAGCTTTTGGCAACTGAAAAGAAATACTTTGTCTTCTGTGAGACTCATCTGCACTGTTTCCTTTTTCTGTCATTCATGATCAAACTGATTCCCAGTGAGGACTCTAGGACAACTCAGATGAAAACTATCTAAATGGCTGCTCTAAGAATTAAACTATTGCAATCAGAATGCAGGTTCTAGGTACTCAAGTCTAAAAAAAAATGGGAATTAACTACAGCAAATTCAGAAACATGATATGTTTGAAAGAAAAGTCTTAAGAAGAAAGCTTAAGGAGTTCATAAAAACTGCACCAAAATTCTTAATAAACTCTCACTGAATTTATAGGCTTTGGAATAAGCCCAAGAAGAGTTGTCTAGGTATATTGCTTTCCTATCAAATTAAGAAGCAGACAACAATTATTTATAGTTAAATAGAAGCCATAAATGCCCCAGGATAAAGAAATATTTATTTGGTAGAAATATAACTAGCATATTTACTCTGGCCATTAATTATGAATCATTGTGTGCCCTACAAAACTGTTAATTAGGTTGTCACCTTGAAGGGATACTGTAGGAGTTCAAACCCCAGCAGAAACTGGACTACTGCTGTTGAACTAAGTGACCAACATAATATTTTGCTGAGTCAATTTCCATACCACCGGGAAGAAGGTGCATTTCCATACAAGCATCAAATAAATTCAAGATTAAATAAATAATAGGATGAATATTGAAAATATCGTGTCTAAAAATATTCTGAAAATTCCAGTTGGCCTGGAAGCATATACACTAAGAAGCATATAAACTAAATGAGATCCCAAGGCCTGAACATTAAGAGAAGAAGATAGAACATGCACTGTAATTACAGTCCTGGGCTAGCTGGCAACCTGCCTCTGTCCTAAAGTCAGTGGTTTCCTGGATCTTCAGAGGTCTTCTAGTTTGATATAACTAAGATGTTCATGCTTCTTAGTGCATTTTAAACTCCCAAAATTCCTGTGAGGCTTTTATGCACAAAGCAATAAGGTATAAGTTAAATGACTTACTGATAAACAGGAAATAGTTGATCAACCTGAAAAAGAAAAAAATTCTTCTTAGAAGTAGCACTCCAGTGTTTTATGCATCAGTCCTATAGTCCTCAAATTTTCTAATTATCCCCCATTCCTACTAGTGTTTTGGGGCATGCATTTTTACAGACTACTTTAACGTGATGACATAGTTGTCAATATGAAAAAATTCCTTTGCTCAGCCATATTTTCAAGCTGATCTGCTTGAAAGCCCTAGAAAGTACTGCTGGTTTCAGCAATTACATCTACCTGAAGCCAAAGAGCAATAAAATTCTGAATTCAATTATTAATAAAAAAGAAATGAAATACTGGAGGCCTTACCTTTAGGAAAATTATTTCTGCATTATTCAAATGAAAAGAAAAAATAAAATCTTGAGCATAGAAACACAAGGGGGTTGAAAATCACAACTTAACATATATTGTTGGTTTGCCTCCTGCTTCTGGAACTGTTGGGAGGATGCAGTTGGATATAAAAATGCCACTGCTACCAAAACAACCCATATGATATCATGAGAGATTAACTATTTAGCATGGAAAAAATTGTGTGAGATGGGTGAACTCTAAAAGGAAAACTGAAGAAATTATTCTGGTTCTACTGTTCTACTTAGTATACTAGAAATTTGAGTTAGGGAAATGAATGTTACAGAAGGTAAATGCTGTGGGGTCCAAGTGGGATGCAAGGACCCAAGAGGGTGCACAAGACAATCCACTGGGGTGCAGGAGGAAAATATTCTTTGTACCATTAATAGATAAGAAAAAATAAATTTAATTTGTGTCTATTTCATCTTTATCTCATTCACTTTCTAATTTTGTTTTTTAATATGTTTTATACTGTACAGAATGTTTTATTACAGTAGCACTCATACATAAGTTATACATTAATAAATATACATAGATTAGATGTGCCTGTTCAAGATTTTTACTGACAGGTGTGTAATCAAAAAAGTTTGGAGACCATCAGCTAGAACACCTAATGCTGGAGGCCCATTCCAACTAGGAAATAATAAACAATAGGATGCAGTACAAAGTATGATCAAGGATGGCTGAACAAGAAAACTTAATAACATAAGGTTTAACAGGCTCTGATCCAAAAAAACAACACAACAAAAAACCAAAACACAACAACACAAAACAAAATGCAACAACCCCTTAAGACATACTCAGCGTAAGAAATTCTACAACTATGTCAGGCATAAAAGAGGCTTCTTAAATATAAAAGAGACTTTAACAAAGTAAAGTGTGTAATGCAGGAAGTCAAAAATATCATGAAGGAAAATAAAATCAATTGACAAAACCTCAAATTAAAAAAAAATTAAAAGTCTTACAGGAAAAAAAAAAAAGAGGATGCAAATTACAATGAACTAAACAAAAACCCAGCAAAAATAGGAAAAATAGAGGAAAGAGTTAAAGAGAATAAAGATGGATAGCACATTAATAATGAAAAGGAAGGGAAAAGAACAGAGGTTATTCTGACATACATTCACATCTGTCTGGACTGGTGGGCTCCAAAATTCATTGCAATCCAGAAGTTTTTAAGCAATCACCTACTGATTTTTAGTTTGAGAGAGATGGGAAGGGAAGAGCAAATTAAAGAGCTGCTCACAGAGATCACTCAACTTTCAAATTCCCAGTGTTCTTCTCACAAATCCTCCTGGGAGTCTGGGCCACAGACACAGCCTTGCCCACCCTGTGGATGTGTAACTGGATGTGTGACAGAAGTGACATGAAGAGCCAACCAACAAATGCTCCAGTACTCTCAGGATGCCCCTGCTAGGCTTGAGCAGTAACTGAAAGGTGTTTGTACATTGGAGGCTCCATTTTACCAGCCAGTACCCTCACTGCTGGAAGTCACACAGCAACACTTATGATTAAGAAGGAAATGTAATTACAACATTGGTTTTTAGAAAGTGGACTTCTATGCAGAACAAAAATTAACCACATATAGATATTTCAAAATCAGCTTTCAACAAATAATCTGATTTTTCAGAAGTTTTTGTCAACTTTGATTATTATGGAGCTATAAAAGAGGGAGAAAAGAGAAAATATCCAAGTTATTCTGTATGTGCTAAATAAGTTAAACAAAAAATATGCTTTCATTCTAGCACTTAGAAGCGGACCTACTTGGAGTCCATCACATGAATCACATACTAAGCTTAGAGTTTGAGTTTGTGTCCATTTATTTCCCTTGTTTTTAAATCAAGAACACATACTATGCCCAATTTAAATCTCATATTTCCACCTGATATATTAACAAGTGTCAGGATTTTCTGTGCCTTTATTTCCCACAAACATGAATGTTAGATGAATGTTTGATGTCTAAGTTTTATCTGTATGCTCTGCCCTAGCAGAACTCACAGCTCCCATGTTAATACACAGAGGAAGTTAAATGCTTCAGAGAACAGAATCAGCAAAAACTTCCCAGTGAATCACCTCAGTCAGCATTGTGTTTTCTCTGATCCTATCCTCTAAAATATTAAATTTCTCCAGTGTATCATCACCCAATTCCACATAAGATGATGCTTGAAGGTTGAGGCTAAATGAGGACAAGGGTGTTTCTGAAATACCATTCATCTTCAAAGCTTAGATGCTCTTTTCTGCCTGTTTGGATTCACAGCCAGAAACCACTTTCTAAAGGCTCAAAAATGCATCAGTTATGGCCAACTTTATTTTCCAATGGCTTTTTAATTGCAGTAGCTTATTCATAAATAACATATGTAATCCTTCTGCATTCCTACTGAGGTAGAAATAAATATCACTACCTCTCAGAACCAAGTTCAAGGCAGTTCTGGACGGAAGCTATTACAAGAGTAATTATGGGTAGCTATACACAGGATTTAATCACTCGCTATACCCTAATGATTAGGTGCATCCTGAAAAAGAGGTAATGAGAGATAATTGGAGGTTGTTTCTCTGTCTGTTCTCCCCTTTCAGTACTTAACAAGTAACTGCATAACATAAATACTGTAAACTGGCCTTGGAGATGGTTCTCTAAGCTGTACGCTGGAGAAGATGGACTCTGATTTCCTCAGGCATTTTCCCATAGCCTTCTTCACCACAGAGTTTTCCAAGGGTCCTGCAGAACAAGATGATACATTAATCTCCACATATGAAAAGCTCTGGTGACGCAGTTCTTCACACACACACAATCACACGCTCACACTGTGATCAGAAGGCATGAACTAAAACTCTACTTTATTTGAAAGTCTGACTCCGGATATAGTATATCTACAAAGGCCAGGGATTGGGGGAGAAGGTTGACACCTCTCCCCATCCCATTGGTCAAGACAACTGTCCATCAGCTGCCCATATCTCTAAGCACAGGAATGTAAACTACCTTGAAAACTACAATAACATTGGCTGTGTTTACAGACCAGAGCATGAGAAAGAACCCAAAACATGAAACTGTGAAACAGAAGAGAAGGCTGAAAAAATCAGGGTGATACTCTGGAATAGGTTTGAATAAAATTGAAGTCCAAAGCATCACACCCGGAGCATGTCCATGTAGTATCCAGAGTGATACCAAAACCCCTGCTGAAGAAAATATACACAGTAATTTAACTGCTACTTAATCAGTAACTCTAAAAGAAACACTCCTGACTTCAGGTTCTTGACTTTGCAAGTATGAGATACTTTCACTGAACTATCCTTGCACAAAGGTTTCAGGGAGATTTAAAAACGGAAGCTGAAATTCAGAAGTGATATCATATAGCATCATAATGCGTTTTCCCCAGCGACGCTTGTGTCTTTAGTTTCACCAATATTGCTGCCACAGGAGTAACAGGTTTCCACAACCATGTTGGAGATAAGTATCATTCCTGGGTGGATTGTTTTCCTCGAAGTCTTTCCACAACATCTCCTCAGCCCTATAACCTCATTCTTATTTACTTGCACTCAAGTCTATCTCCACAATATAACCTTGGCTGCCCTATCCTCCTGTTTTCAATCTTTTCTAATTAATTAGGTTTTGACACTGAGTTCAAAACCTGATAAATGTATTACTTTTCCAAGTAATCTACCTTCTTTAAGTACAAGATATCATTACTCATTTTCAGTGCAATTGCGTCCATTGTATATTTTAGGAGACAAACCTCTGGATTGTTAAGGTTTCTGTGATGTGCTTAAGAGAAATTCACATAGTTGAAAACTGCGAAAAGGTTTTTCAGACCAGAAAAACAAGGATTAGCATAAAACTCTATAGCCTACAGCTGAGAGCTTGTCTGATGCAAGGCTGTCTCCATTGCCTAGCACAGGAGCATGCACTGCATGCATTCTGAGCATGCTGCCTCCCCAGTCCTGTGCCCTTCAGCAGCACTTTGCTTGATTCATCAGGTTCTGTTGAAGCCAAGAGAGGAGAAAGGAATCCAGAGGGCACACAAGGCTATGCCTACAGGCCAGCCAAGAAACACCAGCACAATGAGGCAGAATAATCTCCACACTACGCAGTTGCAGTCTGCCATCTGAAACCACTGACATGGAAAAGAAGGGTTGATTTTGACTGCAAGTGCATATAGAGATATATAGATAGGCCTCTTTTGTTTGATTTTTTTCTTTTTTGAGGAAGGCAGTGAAAGATGTTTTCAGCCAAGAAAGATCTGTTTCCTCTATTTCATAAAAGTGTAATTTAAAAAATACCAAGTCACACATGCCTTCTGGGGTTCCTTCCTGAGGAAGAAAGGAAAATACCAGATTCACTTTAATGAGTAGCATTCTAGAGCAGAATGACTCAGATGCAAGCTTTTAACACAGCTCTACAGAGATAAGTTTCAATATCCCTTCAATGCATGATAAAATATGGCTATATATGGAGAATAAAATTAATGTTAGGAAGATAATACATTTGAAATATAGTACATTAATAAAATTCCAAGAATTAGACTATGGCTAGTCTATAAAGCTGCAGAACATCTCAGGTTGACAACACTGCTTATTTTCTGGCTTAATGAGGAATAGCTTGCACACAACTAGTAGCAGATTAATTGAGTTTGCATATCTGCTGGTTCTTTTCATTATCACCTACTCCCTGTGATGAGCTTTGAGACTATGTGCTTTATCTAACAGATCCATCAAGCCTATTATCCACCAAGACTATTAACAGCTATCTCCCCAATGACTGAGATGTGTAGTGAGCTGTCAGACTATTTTATTTCTGCCTGGCTCATTCTTTCAGCAGACTGGAAAATTGAAGATATATTTATAAGTGTGATAACACCACACAATTGAAAACACAACCGCCATTTTCTGATGGTCTTGTGAAAGGTCCAACAACTAAATAAACCTAGAAAAAGGATGCAATGGAAAAATAAATCATCATATCTAAAATACTGAGACATTTCTCAATGTTTCATTTTTAATAATTCAGAATTGAGATTTCGTGGTAAAAATACAAACTGCTCGGGAAATTCTTTTATATTTAGAATCCAAGAACTCTGTGCACCCTTGTTTATCAGATGACTGCTGCTAACTAGTTATATCTACAAGGTGTTAAAGGGTTAAACATCAAGGAGAGAGAAAGAGAAGCAAAAGTTGTGGTAGTGTAAAGCAGTATTACTCAGCCTAATGAGAGATAACTGGATATGTTATAGTATTATTGAGTTAAACAGATTGCTCTAGTTCAGATGTTAATGAAATATAGGAACAACACACAGGAGGCACCTCTTTAAAATCATGACAAAATGAACAATGACATGAAAAATAAGCATATCTCTGTATATATGGGCAATATATAGAATTCCATTTCTTCAGACGAGTTCTGCTTACAAAGCATTTAAAATAGAACCAGAAAGAATGTTTTCTTGAACAGTATAGCCTTACCTGGAGAGTGTTGCTCATGGACTAATTTCATAGTGCTCACACTAATCATACTAACATACTTATGCAATTTTCATCATTCCTGTTAATGAAAATGGACCAAAGAAGGGCTCAAAGATAGGAAGGTGTAGACTAAACAGCTGAATTTTTACTGCCCTATGACATCATACTGTAAAGTACACAAATTTATCCATTATGAGTAAAACCAGAAAAAATATATGGAAAACAGCCTTGCTTACCTTGACAGCATAGATTTACGGTTTTTTAAATGATCATATTTTCTCCAGCAGGAACTCACCAAAGCAGGAAATCAAGGTGAAGACAATGTTTGACACTAGCCTGTCTCTTCTTGTGTCACATGAACATGGCAAACTATGCTATAGCCAAAACACAGTCATGCCACAGCAACAGATGTGGTCTCAGCAAGTGGCTCATGCCTCAGGAGGGCTGCAAGGAATGGAGGGATTTCTGCAGACAGCAAATGCCTTTCAGGAACTGAGGTGCTCCTGAGCCTGACATTCCCCAACACACCTGTAAACTGGAAACCATGGCAGGAAATATCTTTGGCTCATGGAATCCCAGCTGGTGGCTGGGCTATCTGGAGCTGCTGGGCAAGGACAGAAGTGTGTAGAAGTCATCAGCATCAGCCAGGGACTGCACATCCCAAGAGGCATTGGTAGCTGCCCTGGTAAGACCCTTGGATGTCACCTATTCTGAAGAGCTGAAGATGCAGCTTCCAGGCTCAGCCATGGTTTGGCAGATGCATTTTAGTGAATATGGTAAGTTTCTTCTGATCTCAGCTGCAAAAAACATGAGGCAGGGAAACTAAAGATAGATACTAATGCATGTGCATGCTGTGTTTTGATTAGTGAAAACTTCTGGAAGAGAGACATAGCACACCTGCAGATACTGAAAATTAGTCCCTCCATTCCTTCCATAACAGGAATAGAAAAATAAGGTGGGCTAGAAAAGTTTTGCAATGATCTTACAGAAAGCTCCACTGTGATCTCTGTGAAAGAGTATATTCTTCATGTCATTCACATGGCATCAGGCTGAATCAGGTGAGGTTTAGATTAGACATCAGGAAAAGGTTCTTCCCCCAGAGGGTGGTTGGGCACTGGAACGGGCTCCCCAGGGCAGTGGTCACAGCACCAGCCCAACAGAGCTCAAGAAGCTTTGGGACAACGCTCTCAGGCACAGGGTGTGACCCTTGCGGATGGTGCTGTGCAAGATGGACTTGGTGATCCTTGTGGCACCCTTTCAACCCAAGAGAACCTGCAGTTCTGTGATTTTGGTACAGGCATACCAAAGAAACAGGAAACAATCAGACAGGGTGGAAAACATGTCCCAAAAGCCCTATGCGAAAGTTTCTGCTTATATTCATTATACAAGCACTTCCTCAAATCCTCCAATTTCCTTGTCTTTGCCATCATTTTGCTAGATGACAAGAACATTCTGTGACTTCCAGAGAATGTTCAGTGTGTATTTCTGTTAGTGCATTTGGTAATTTTTAAAAGGCATTTAAAAATGCTTTCATACAGATTGCTTTTTTTGTAATTCAACTATGTTTATGCTACAGAAAATTCTGTTAAAATCCACTTAGACTATATTAAATCACATCAGAGTGAAATGCTGTAAGCTTTCTAAGTAACTTTCTTCTTCTGGAGATATTTCAAAGAAAATCTCTGCCACAAAATGAGTTGAGCATTTAGTTTAACAAAAGATCTTATAGTCAATGGAAATATATGTTGATTTGAACTATGTCAACACCTTTTTTCACAGTGTATATGAAGAACTGTCTTGGTTTTTTTTTTTCAGAAATTTATTTCATCACTGAAGTTGCTAAATATATATTTTGGTTGAAAATTTAAGTATATGGATGTCATGATATTCACAGTTATAATGCTGCTGGCAAGCCTGACAACTTGCCAGCTGAAATTTTAAACACAGAGTCAACTTAAGCAAAAGAACAAATTCAAATAAAGAAAATGCATCGGACAGCAAAATTGTGTCACTGTATCTTCAGTATCATACCTGCTGAACAGGCCCTTAACATTAATTTGGAGATGGTTTAATTTTTTTCTTTCAATAGAAAACAAACAAAACTTTCACTCTGAACATGTACCCTGGGAAATAATATTGCAAATTAGTGCTTCATTTCTGATTGTCTTTCCTAAACCAACTAGTTAAATAGCTAATTAAATCTGTCTTCAAAAATTCTCAGTTATGAATATATTTAAGATGTCCTAAATCTGGCTTCAAGCTAGAACAAGACAATAAAGTACAGTCTCTCTTGTCCTATTGGATGAGGGATTCCCTATTTTAAGCAGATTTTACAAGGTTATCTGAAATGGTGACAGTCCAAAAATTTAATGAAAACATTATGAACACATTGAAGACTTTTCTCAGAATTACCCAAAAGGTTGTTATGAATAATTGCCCCTTATCTTCAAGATTGCTGATTTGAAAAGATACTGATACCCATACAGCATAGAGGTAGATCTGAAAGAAAAAAAACCCTACCCAAACTAAAACTTTTGTGAATACAACAGCATGTAAACATCAAAATCTAAACCCATCACCTGAAAATCTGCACGTATCTCCTACCTAAAGCCACAGGGTTAGGAGAGACCTTGATGTACAAGGCTGACATTGAGTCAGGCAGTGGCAATTTGACACTTCAGTGTTGCAGTTACCCTGATAAGCCTTATACAGGTTTCTGCTTATGAACACATTCTTTCTTTTTCACGTTAATCTCTCAGAGGCTCACCTCGCAAGGGGAAGCTTATGTCTTTCCCTTCAACTGCATGTTGAGTGTGGCCATACCTAGACTGCAAAAAGCTGCAAAACTCATTCAGCAAAGTTTGCAAGCTGAGAAGGAGTTTCTATCAACAGCAAACTGAGGCAGAAGGCAGAGGGTGGGGGAAGATTCCCACTAAGGCTTCTCTGGTTGACCTGAGGGAGAGCTTGGTTCTGCAGGCATCAGTGTGAGAACAGTAACAAACAGTTGCCTCTCTTACTTCTCAGAGGGGAAAAGTAGCCTAAGGTGGAGACAGGTCCCAACTGGGATAATATTGTATCAAAGCAGATGTATTCATAACTCACTGAGGTACATCTTTAGCTTACTGCTACACATTACTGGGCATCTCCTCACACTGTGCTCATGGCATACTATGCACCTCTGATCTAAGGGTCTCACCACTGTACACCTATAGCCTTCCAGGTCCCAGTCACTCGCAGTCATGCAATCCCTTACACAAAATTTGGGTAGCAATTTTTAGGACAAATTTATATGAGAACCAAAACAAGTACTTTTGACCCAAAGCCTCATTAGCTTGCATAAAACATGCTCTCCTTTACTACTCTCTATTGCTGGCAGAATTTAGAAATATAAGAGAGGGATTGCTACAGCTCCTCCATGGTAGAGGAGCATTAGCAATAACTTGCATTGTCCCTTTATTCCACTGTAGTCATTTTGGAACACTGTAAGGCACCATTTCTAAATGTAATGAAATAAATGCAAATAGAATAACTTTAAATTTTCAGGATAAACCCTTTTATGTTGTTTAAATGGAAAGGCTTTTTGCATATTTACATAAAAAGAAAGCATGGGTACATATTCACTCATAGTTCCTTATAATTAAATAGTATCAAAAACCTGGTTTAAACTAATAATTTACAAAATAGGCTTAACCTTATATTTATATAAAATCTCAGGTTTCATACTGACAAAACTAAACATGTTTGTGATTATAGTAAAAGATTCTCTTTAGAGCTTGATAAAAATTTACCATTACACAAGGTATGCACGTGTACTTCCACTGATATTTGTGTTTCAATGGATAAAATTTAACACATTATACCTGCTGTGTTTGCTCAGTATTTGTTTCCAATTCACAGTGATTGTTTCAGCTCAGAGTTACAGGAAGGTACTGAGCACCGAGATGAGTCAGGAGCAGCAGCTGTCCTCAGTGTCTCAGCTCATTACGCAGCTCAGACTGACAGAGCGCCAGTGGGGGAACACTGCAGGAGCAGGGAGCAATCTAGGACAACTGTCCCATCACTGAAGTATCTGTGTATGCAGGAACAAGATTAGTTCATAGTACATTAGAGATCAAATGAGATACAGAACTGAGCCTGTGAAAATTTCTTAGCATTCCTTAGCTCTGAGTAAAACTAGCAGGTGCCTTAAACATGGACAGTCTGGACAAGGAAAAAACCAGAATCATACTACATCTTTTACCAGGATAGGAAAACAGGACATTCAGGACAATTCTAATAGCTTGAACTTTATGAATATTATAGTGAATCACTCACTTCTGCATAGAGGCTGGCCATTTTTCAGAACTGGAACTCAAGTGGTAGTGCAAGAACAGTTCAACATCCAAACATATTTGATCACAGCTGTTCACAGTTTGATGGTTTCATTTTGTGTAAAACTCCAAATTTTACTTTTCTTTCAGTGTTAATTGGACCAACAAACAAAACAAAAACAACAGAAAATTTAAAGAATTAAATATGTTGGGATGTTTCTTTGGTGTGGGTGGGTTTTCTGTTAGGTTGATTTTTTTCTTTGGTTGGTTTTGGTGTTTTTTAATACTGCACCTTTTACTTTCTATTTCATCCCTTGACTTCCTAAAAATGTATAATTCATGTCAGGGAAAAGTACATTACCAAAGACAAGTGCTTGAACAATTTTTATTTGTTGTTTGCTTTTAAATAAGCGACCAACAAATTGCAACATTAATGTAACCATTCGGGAAAAGCATTGCTTTGGGAAAATTGTCATCATGTTTAGGACACCATTATTTTCAAAAACAACATCTCACAGAAGTTTCCAAATAATGTAATTTTTTTTCTGTTTGAAAACCCATAGTTCATCATGTAAAGTTTATGTAAAACACATCTGTTGCAATACTTTAGATACAAAGTTATAATACAGAATTAAACCGGAAGCCATGGGTTCTGGCCTTGCTCTCCACAAGGTATCTCATTACTACACATCGACAGAGATAAGAGAATCCAGATCAATACACAGTAGGCTATCAGTAAAAAAACAGATAAGAAAAATAAGAACTCAAAACTGAAGGTGAATATGTAGCAGTCTCCTCTAGAATATGTATGAAACCACAAAACTCCTAACAGATTTAGTTTCCGTAAATATTTTAATCAATGAATAGTAATTTTCAGTATCTTTTTTCATATGCAAAACCATTATCTCTTCTTATCTTAAATTTAGTCATTATTAGGTTTAATTCAGAGGCAATACTTGGATTTGCATGACTTCTCTTCAAACTTATATCATACATTACATTGCATAATGAAAATACAGCAGTTTTTTATTTAACCCTGATCACGTTTCCAGGGGTTGTCAGTGAGAGCCAGAAAACCTTTCCACAGCTGGACTTTTTTCATCCCAGTTAGTCCTGTTTCTGTGTTCCTGAATGTGTCCTCAGCAGAGGAGGATTATCGGTGAGTCGATTTCTCCCCTCTCTGACTCAGCTTGCAAAACATGGTCTCATTTTAGGAAACAGGGTATTGCCCAACAGGACATGACTGCTGCTGCCAAAAATCACTGAGGAGAGGGCAAGCCTAAACTGCTGTGGCTTGTGGTCAGAAAGAGAATCTTTGTGCCTCTATACTGAGCTTCTCCCTACCCACTTCTGCTGCCCCTGAACTACTTCCATTCCTCCTTTACAGTAGTAAGATACGTTCTGTCCGTAACGACTGTCCCATCTAAAAATAAGTGCTCTTGACACACAAGAGATGTCAGACTAGCACAGCAGGATGCTGAAGCGTCTCTAGATGCGTAGCAGGGCTTCTCTTACAGCGGGTTGCAGCAATTTAGGAATTCACACTTGATAAATGCAATAAGGGCGGCTTCTTTTTATCTCTTGCAAATGGTGCCAGGACTGATGTATTCCTGATCCTTATTTGGCAATCTAGCTTGCTTCTTTTATGCTGTTCTCTGGAATCATAAAATTCTAATGTTTGATTAAGCAAACATGCACTGTTACTGTATATAGCTTTTTCACTGACATCTAGAGGTGAACTATGCCATTGTGAGCAGCTGGCTCAAGCTTTTGTTTGAGTCTACATTTTCTTAAAACACACAGAAACATATTCTGCTCTGACAGAGTTCCTAAAGCAGAAAGATAATGCCTGAAGTCTGGAAAGTTTCTTACCTATAGCTGAAACAACTCCTCTTCAGCTTCTTTTTGAATCTCATTTTCCAGATATAGCAATACAGCAACACACTACTCTGCATTACACTCAGTTAACGCTATTACTTGATTTAATTATTCTTGCCCTTGGTCCTTTTTCAAGGTAAGTGAAAATCATAATGAGAGCTAAATAAAACACACTATCTTTCTTAATAGCAACATATTACATTATACCTTATATTGTTTAGATTAAGTTAAAGCCCTGCCAGAGCAGGCCTGGAGAGATGATCTGTCCTTGTTACCTCCTGTAAGTGCGGGGAAAAAAATCACTTTCTCATTACGGTAGTAGTGTTTAGTCTGAAATACTACTATTGAATAACTGAGAGGGAGTAACTGCAATTACTGTTTCTCTCTCTCTTCTATTCTCTTCACTGTAGCAACTTTGCCAATGCTCATGTTTGCAAGTTTTGGAAGTTTGAGTACTGTACTTTTTCAGATATCTCCCAAAAACTTAGGAAAATACATGACTTACAGAGGATACTAAGCTGCAAGTCTTTCAAGAACGTTCTTTTGCAATTTGCAGTGGAAAGTGTTCTTTGAAAACATTATAGCATATGAATATTACACTGTTATTGGGCTTTTCCAACAGGTACCTATGCAACCAATATTTCCAGAAAAAGGATTGTAAAAGAACTACGCTTGAGAGACTGCACAGCAAAGGAAACACTAAGGGCCATAAACAGAGCCTCCAAAACTCCCACAAAACCATTCGTTTTCGATTGAGTCTCTCTCCTGAGAGTATTACCATGTTTGGCAAAGGAAACTGCGCTGTCATGTATCTTAACAACACTCACAGCTTCTTGACTGCTGTCAGCTGTGATTCATTTGTTGACCAGGACATTCACTTTTGAATGCTTGCTACACGATTTCAAGTATTACCTACTTCTTGTCTCAATAGAATTGTACGTCACCATGTTTATCCAGCATGTGGATCATCACCACCTCTAGGTCTTCTTTTAAAAGGATTCAGTGATTTCAGAAAGCTGGTCTCTCTTGTCCTGTCAGCAAAGCAATTCTGTTAAAAAACCCTTCATTTCTACTCCTCGTGAGAATACTTTTCTTCAGGATTCATAGCTTTTTACATCCCAGGAAATGGCAAGATCCATCCCGAGGGGGAAGGGAAACTGCCAGTTTGTGCTTCCCCTCCAAAGCAAGTTAGGTCCTACCTTACTGAACACACAGAGCAGTACCTGGTATCCACCACTAAAGCAAATACAGTGTAGGTTAGCAAAAAGTAACAGCCTTTATGTCTTACATTTACTAGTCCCTTCTTTTTGCCTTGGCAAAACTGCTCCTGAATGTTCCAGTCCTGACTTACCCTCCACCTTCACCAAGCCCTTTCAAAATCCATACAGACTAAAGCAAAAGCAAACCATGCTCTGAGTTACCAAGGCATTCTCTTCAATAACACCAACACCTGCACTTACTGCATTTTTTGTCACAGACGGAAACCAGCCTGTACTTATATAGCATTATCTCAGCTATATATGGATTACAGAACCCAAAGAAAATTGCTCTTTACCTTTCTTTTTCTGGCTGTTACAGAAATGAACAGGACATTGCCTTACAGTATCATTTTTACATTAGCGCTACATCGGCATCCAAGGGTTGAGCTGTTTCTAAAGCAGTCTCTAAGCAAGTCTGGAAAGTGGCACCTAAGTTGTTCTACAGGCTCAGTGTAAGAGGAAAATGAGGCGATTCAAGTAAGGGTTGGCTAAATAAATATAAAGAAAAACCACTAACAGCTCCTTAGTTTCACTCAAATGTCCTTAATGGATTTCTTTATTCTAAAGCTCTGGAACAATAAAATACAGCGATTTTATATCTTTTCCTCCAGTTCATACCCTTAGAGGATTTTACCCTCAGAAAGATTTTAATTTTATTCACTAGGTTTTCATGCACTGCTATAATAATCTTTACAATAATGTTTAAAAAGAATTTTAAAAGCTATTTTAACAATTATTTTGTTCATTTGAAGATTCTGTCTTTTTAAAGTAATAAAATTTGTGTGTATTTTAAAAAAAAATTCAATACATTTAGTTTAACAACTGGATATTGTTGTTCACTTGAACAGAAATGCTGGTTCCTAAGCAAATATTGCCACTGGAAAGCAAACCACGTAGATCAAAATCACAGTTTTAGACTCCTTCACTTCTCCCACCTAATCTTTCTTGAAAGAAAATGTAAATCAATCATAAAAAACTATTTTGGTGGAAAAGGCAAAGTTTATCCTTTACCAAAAATTAAAAACAGAACTAAAAAACTTTGGAAGTAAAAGGCCCCAAACCCAACATCACACTCCAAAGCAAAACCTCAAGAACTTTCCTACCAGAAAGAACAAAGACATTCCTACTTGCTAGAACAAAGACATGATTTTCCAAAATTCTTCAAAATGTATTCTCCCAATGCCTCCATGTCTCTGAAAAAAGTCAAGTTTATCATGTGGAAGATGGCATTAAGGATAATGAATGACCTGCTCTGCTCACATTACCTCAACAAAACTTTCCCCTTTTTTACAGGTGGTGCTTGGTGCTTCAGAAAGCTGCACATTAAAGCTGTTCAAGCTTTTACAGTTGTTTGCAGTTCAACTGCCTCTTCCAGCACGTTAGCCAGGAACAGCCTCCATTGCAACTCCACTCCCGACTTTAGGGCAACACTGAGGTCTGTCTGGGACAGCTCTGGACTTGGCTACTGCTCTACAAGGACCGAGCCCGAGTGAGCAGACACACCTGGGCGGGGGCCTGCACACAGGACACAGCATGGCACAGCCAGGTGTGGACACTGCCCACTGCAACCTGCACTACTCAAAAAGATCTCTGCAGCCCCTTCCAGCTTCGGGTGCTTGTTAAGAGTCATTTTGTCCTAAATTTTTATAGAATCTCTGTCAGTTAAATTATTCATTTTAGAAAAAAAACCCGAACAACTGGAGAACCCTTTTCAATTCCTAAAATAATAAAGCAAGTAAATGATTGTCAGACTCAGTATTTACAGAAAATTAACTGGAAAACAAAGATGACAACCCTCACCTGAGCTAGTTGCTTGTGGCCTGAAGGCTGAGTAGTATTCAATTCTGCATGAAAACGATTGTTACTGCATGAAACTTAATACCCATATGTTCAACATGATTTGTTCTTCCAAGGCAGGTAATTCAGTAATAAACACTACACTGCCTTAAATCAAAACAGCACAGATAGAACACAAATTCTCCATCATTATTAGTTTCTTGTTTGAGAAAACTTCATTTCAGCAAAGGAAGAACATAGAAGAACACCATGTACCAAAGGTAAGTACTTCGATTTGCTACTCCTGAGCTCCCCTCTGAGAGAGGAGAGAGAATGATTTCAGGGGGAGGGGCAGACGAGACCCCAGCATGCACAGACTGGTATGCAACAGATGCATTTCATAGAGTTTGGCACACATTTAACTTAATGCTATTTTCTACTGTATTATACTTGAAAAATATTAAGAAAAATAAAAAACTTCAATGCTGTTAAAAAGCTTGGAAGTTAATTGTTCTCTAATCATTCCAGCAAGTCCATCTGGCAGCTTCACAACTGCAACACTTGAAATCCAAGTGTCTTCCCTTTGCCAGCAAAAGGTGTCCCTATGGCTATTGCTGTGTTTGAAAATCTACCTGGAAATTGTCCCATTTAACCACTGACCAATTTGACACAATGGCAAGTATTCCTAATGAACCAGGGACAAATCCTTTCTCTGATCACTATGAAATGTGCACCCTCAGAAGACACCCTAAAAAAACCCCACTCGACCATTATGTCATTAATACAAATATTGTATGTTTTACATATCCTGCATTCAGGGAACTCCATTCACTTTTCTTCCTCATGTGGCTTTAGCCTGGGCAATTACTGTGTCTTCTTCAAGCAAAAGAAATTTATTTCAAAACACTAATTTAGAACCCAGTGCTGTTGAAAAGCTGTATCCTTCCTTCTTCCGTAAAGAATAATAAACAATAAAATACAATATCAGAAGTCAATGATGAGAAATTGCTACAATTATATGGGCCTTTGGAATCCTGAGAATCCACTAAGGTCAAAATTCAATAAAGCTTTTGATCACTTCAAAGTCCCATGACAATTCACATTTCTCAGATGTACAATCAAATACCTGAATGAACTTGAGCCTATGCCTAAAATACCAGCTCAGCATAGACAAGCACAGCTCTGGATAAGGAACTCTCCATGGCAAAATACTAAGGAAACTATAAAGCATATCTGACCAATACTGAATATACTTAGTAAGGTTTAATGGGTGACTGAATTAAGAGGCAAATATTCAAAGCTGGTATAAAAAGTATCTTTACTGAACAACTTATAAAAAGGAAAATGCACATAATTTGAGGCCGTTAAAAATCGCATTATCAACAGTGACAAGAACTCAGTAGAATGTTTGCCAAAAATCTTGCTCGTCCCCAAAGTATTAATGAAAAATATATCAAACAGGTATTACACAGGCAACCATTTAATGAAAGTCAATGTAAAAATAGCAATTATTTTTCTAACTGCTTTTTTCTCTGTCAATTTTCCAATATGCATTAAGGACAAGGATTCCATCAATCACTTTTCAGTCTCATTCTCAGGTTCACTGTCTCCACTATCACTGTCTCTTCCAGGGTGTTCTGGCATTTTTCGATGTTCATCCATTTCATCCACATTCAATTCTCCTTCCTTCATCATTTCTTCTGCTAATTCATTTTCTTCTGCTGCATCTTCCTGCATGCCCTGACCTTCACCTTCTACTTCAGTCTCTCCAGTTTGTGTTGGTTCTGGTTCTTCAATCATGGCAGGTGGGGGCAGTAAATGCTGAATGATTGAAAAAGGAAGGATTTTAACCTTTTACACTTTAGCTTGAACTGTTCATCTTACATTTAGGATTTTGCTTAGATAACAATTTAACAACAAACACTTAAAATGTAGAAGCTGTAATGATTTGTAACCACTTCACCCCTATATATAAAAAAAAAGTTAGAATAATGGTCACAATGTAATCATCTTAGATACATTTATACTGGAAAAGAGGGTGTTCAAATCTCAAGACTTCCAATTCAAGGACAGAAAACATTTCATTATCCCAAACACTCAGACAAGTAATAGGGTTATGGTAAATCCCTACTTGGAGCAATATGCATATTTCTACCCTAATGTCATCTGTTTCAAACTCCTAGGTATGTTTAACTTGGTTTTTGATGCCTTCAACAGGCCTGTCTTTACCAACTCATATCCATCATTTCCCCTTGCAACATCTTATAAAATACTATGTGAATGTTGTCTGCACTTACACAAGTTTCATGCACAGCTGTAAATGTAAAACAATTCAAGCTTCACTAACAGTTAGTATTTTCACACAATACTTCAGAGAAAGTAATTTAATGTATTCAAAGTGTTCTGCTTACAACCAAAGAAGCAGTTTGCAAAACACTATAGGCTGGAATGGTAGCCAGGTAACACAACTGGACAAAAAATACCAGGAATACATTGAGATGAAGAGTATGGACGAATGCTATACAACTCCAGGCTGAACAGAAACACTCACTCCTTGCAGCCTGACATTACTTAATGACATGATGGATATTTCTTTAGAATATTTTGGATCCTTTTAATGAAATGCAATCTTGAAAAACTTGACGATTGTTTACCTTTGTTCTGCTCAAAAGGCAACTTTGTATCACATGACAAATGAAGTATTTAATTAATGAGATGTTTTACCTTCAGTTAGATGACACTAATATTACAAATTTGCACAGGCAAATCTAAAAATCAATCATGATTACCAGCAGAGATATAAAATGCATTTTCTATAGACTTTGAAGTTATCAGACTTGTCTCTATATCCATCTCCATAGGAAAGTGTAGTTCCAAACCAAAAATCTTACAAAAATACATTCTTGATGCATGATACAAACTCAGACTTCTGTGACGACTACTGTAAAGACTAGTGTAGAAGAAAAGGAAAATAATAATGTTGTACTGAATAGAATAAAAGAAATTTAATGCCAGCTTTATTTTTTTTCATCAGTTCACTTCTTGGCTTCTCCTGCAAGGAGAATGTGATTCATTGTCGCAACAGGAAAACAGCAGTTTTGTAACTAATTTTAGCTAGCAATAGATAAATAGATTTTAGGTTGATTCAGGTGTCAAGCAAATGCTTTTTGGTAAAATTTAGATGCTAGCATCTGTGTATACACTTCCTTGTTTTGACAGGGCTATTCATTTACACCTAAATGTCGCCAATCTACTAAGTCTTCATCACATAACGTTTTGCATGGTTGAAAAATCTCCAACTACATGAGACAAACTGGCTTCAAAGCAAGTCTTGTCAGGTACTTATAGGACTGGGTTTCTTAAAAACAGTGTAAGCTTACTTCACTACTAGTAAAAAAAATTACAGTAGAATGAAATTCTAGTAGTGTCCTCTTTGTATATCCCCGTTTCTTTATGGCACATAGGTAATTACAGCATTTCTCCAAAATAGTGAGAAAGTATTCTCTCTGTCCCAACAGCCTGGAAAAGGCTTTTTCTGGATAACAAAACACTTCAAATTTGGCTGAAACTTTCTCTCAGAAATAAAAATAAAATCCAGAAGTCACTGGCTAAGAAATGCAGAGAAAAAAAAATATTCTATCTAAAAGTCTCACATTCAGTTAAAGAAAAAGTTTTGGGTTCTGATCTCAACTGATTACACTGTTCCATATTAGATGAAACATGGAAGTGAAGAAAAGGAAGAGGATGTGACAGACACACTCCTGCATTAAAGAACAGAACCTAGCTCTCTCAGACTGTCTGTTCAAGGACAGTCATGTTCACACTCTCTTCCCACAGTCAGCTAATTCAGAATAAGCAGAGTCCTTTTACAACAATTTTGTTCGCTTTTGGAAATCTTTCAGAAGAGCAAAAACCAGTAAGGGAACTCCAGGGTGCCATGACAGAATAAATTACAGGTAATAAAATATATATATGTATTATATAATATATGAAGAATATTATATAGGTAGTATAAACATGACAGACCCCAAACACTGAGTGAAAGCTGATGCAGTTAAGGGGTAGCATTTAAGACCATTTCCTTTCGGTTTAACTACCTCTAAACTTCACAGATCCAAGTATGCTGAGTGAAGGCAGCTTTCTGCTCTGATCTAAACTACCTTAACGCTCCACTCACGTACATGAGACTACAAAGACTTTCTGCTGGGCTCTGAATTCTGCTTCACAGATTGAACACTGACAAAACTAGGTGCAGAAGTGTCTAGAATTGCTTCCAACCCTATGCAATTTTGCTTGATGCTGAAGTAGGGCTGAAAAAAAATTGCTCCAGAACAAAAAAACACTACAGCTGCAAACCAGCCTGGATAATAGGGTGATTTAACAGGGTTAAAATGGTTTCAAGACATGACCTGGTCTTTCTCTTACAAAACATTATTACATCATGCAGCGGGGCTATAATCCCACTAGCTGAAATCCCACACTTACCTGAAACGTAACACACAAGTTTCCTTCAAATTAATACTGGACAAGCTAATTCTTTAGTATTAATGAATAGCATTTTTGGCCCAGACAGAGCCATCAATGCACTTGTCATCAACTACTGATAGGTTTGGGGCCTTGAATTTGGGCTTAAACTACTAGAAGACGCAGCTTTTGCTACTGCAACATTTTAGAAGACCTCAATATTCTCAGTTCCAGTCATAAACACTTCTTGAATTTTAAATATATCAGAAACAGACTCAAATCTCAACAGCTTCTCATACCGTTTAACTGAAAATTGATTTTATTTTAAAGCATTCCGAAAGTTAGAAGGTCCTTACCTGTTGATGGTGGCGTGTACTCTGTATCATGTGCATATACATGTTGTACACAAAGTTAGCCATTTGAGGCATGTTCTTAATAACATGTATTTGGTGAGCTGGTCTTTCTCCATTCTAAGGAAGGGGAAAAAAGTTCACATTCAGCAAACAAAGCAAACCAACCATCATTCAAAGGTTATTTAACTATATAAGAGGTCAAAAGCCCTCAGAAATGAAATAATGCTTCTCAAAGAAAAAAAAATGAATTCTTTGGAAGGTTAGGAAGCATAGGTCTTACATTTTGGGGAACTGGATTAATCATGATACTGCAGACTGAAGAAGAAACTTCAAAAGGAGAGGCTGGGTTCTGATTCTTACTCCATGAAGTACATTTTGTACTCATGTAATTTAACATATTAAAGGCACAAATTGTTTCTGATCAGATTAGGATTTGGCCTCTTGCCTATCACACCCCAGCTCCTAGCTCACACTCACTGACCATGCTCGTTGTATTCTTGTTGCATAGTTGATCTGCAAGTTTCAACTGAAAGGGCTCCCTCCCAAACATGTCAACAGCATTTAAGACCAGAGAAAAACCTGTAGCTGAATTTTGGGCACACGCAGGCATCCCTTCTCAAAGCTTCAGAAAGCAGAGCAGATATGCTCCTTTGTTTCTTCATACGGCATCCTACTCTGCGTGCCCTGTGCTTAGATCCTCAACACAAACCTTTCCCTAAAGATCTAGTACAATATTACAAATTAGGTTTTTGTACTTATGAACCTAGCTCAGCAGCAAAACTCTTGTGATATTGGACCCAATTTTAAGAGAAAAAAAATTAACTTGTAATCCTGAATTACTCGTTTACATGCAATTTTACCTCTTTAAATGAGAAGTAGCTTTATGTAGCTTTCCTTGAGAAATAGTGTTATTTTGTTTCATAACAAGACCAAAACCATGTAAAAACTAAAAAATTATTTTGATCACAACAGAAAAATACTGAATCATTTACACAAGTAGAACTCAGGAAAAAGCAGGCTTAACAGTTACTGATACTTAAGTTATATTGAAAACCAACTTTTGTGGAAACATAAATTAAAACCAGCTTGTGTGTATCATAACAAAAAAAATAACTCTAAGGAGTTATTTGTAGTCCTTAAGGTTGGAAAAGACCGCTAATATCAACAAAATTCAATCACCAAGCGGTACTGTTGAGTTCACCACTAAAGCATACACTCAGTTGCCACATCCACATCTTTTTCTAAATACTTCCAGGGATGGTAATTCCATCATTTCCCTGGGCAGCCTGGTCCAATGCCAAGAAGCAGATGCACCAGTCTAGCAGAGAAAACAGTTTCATCTCTTACAGCCCACTCAAAAAAAGTGAGCAAACACAAACACCCATTACAGATACCAAAATCCAGTGCAGCTGTTCCTACCTGTCTTGCTGTTGGAAAACATTCTGTGGGAACGATATGGAGGTGAAGTGGTCGAGCTGTGAGTTGGCTGAAAGCTGGAGTTAGTTCAAAACAGTTCTGAAATAGTGATACCCTTGCAAAGATGTAAAGTCCAAGCCTGGCTCTTGACATGGCAACAACTAATCGTCGGACATCCCTTCAGAAAACAAAATCAATCATGTTCTTGTTCACCAATGGCACACTTGCAATAAAAATAACTACAAGTACATGGGCGTCTTAATCAAAACAAATATAAAAATCATCTGCCAAAATATTATCTCGTCGTTAGATTTTTCCCTACATATTATTTCAATAACTAGCAAATCCTAGTACCATTATATATAACCATAAAAATATTAATTCACTGGCACCAATACCACAATGAAAAACCACCCTTTACTATTTTCCTACACTTCAGAAGTAAAGTTGAGAATAAACATTGAGAAAAATACCCAATAGCATTTCTCTATCTACATGAATAAAGATAAATTTGATAACTCATCTATCTACCTAAGATTAGACAAGTCTTCCTCCATCACATCCCAAACCAAAAGTGCAAACATTTAGAACTACACACAATAATGCAACTTATGCAATGATCAAACACTCCTGATGCAAAATAAATAAAGATCTCTATTACAGGAAAGGATCTATGAGAAACTTTAAGCCTGCATTTGCTCAACAGATACTACAGTCCTATCATTCTACAAGGGTGAAACCAAGGTCAGCCGATCTGCAGTAAAATAAACTAATTATAGGGTAAGAGCCATTACAAAAGGATGAAGTGGTCAAGAAGAGGGTACCAGACATTTATTAAAGGAAGTCTGTCTGAACTTCACTATATACATAGCATTAAACTTCATTTCTACTACATACAATGGATTTTTTTGTATAATGTACTATAAACATTTCTGTATCTGATACAGAGTACCAGTACTGCTATAGCACTACAAGGAGATGTTCTTACACACCTAAGGTGGCCTACAGCTTTGGTACGAACTAGTGAGAGGAGAATATAATCATTCTGCTGGCCTTGAAATCTGTCCACAGTTGTTACCTAGAGAAGTAAAAAATAAGAAAAAAACTCTATAGGTTAATCTTTGCCATTTCAATTAAAACATGACACCAAAATTTTAACATCAACTTTGGACTGAGATTGCAGTAAACAAGCAGAGAAAAGAAAATTCTTTAACTGATATAGTTGGCATCTAACAAAAAGCCTGGGTTTTTTTCTGGAATATGTTGGGAGGAGCTTTTGTCTGACTGTATACTGTTTCTTTTACTTCTTTTTGTTTAAACTCAGACAGCTGGGAGCAGGGTGCTAATACCAAAAGATTATGGAAAGTCATTAGCTTTGTAATACAGTTTTAACCTGCAGAATTAGCACCAGACATTTATAACTATATTCTTTATTTGTTTCTTCAGATTTGTGATCATACGTTCTATCAAATAATTTCCACTCTGGGTAGTTCTTTCTAAAGATGTGATTTTGGGGAATGACGTTATTATTGAGGACAAACAAAGGACAAAAAAGAGTTACTCGGTCCCCCATAGCCTGTAGTCTTTTCACCTTCACCAACTTCACTCTGTCGAATTATCAACAGGCAAAAACAAGGGCACTAATCCCTGAAATTCCATAGAATGATTCGTAAATTGTGGTTAAATCCACAGATAGCTGTTTAAGTATAGCTTAAATTAGCCTGATTTGCAATATGACAATTTAAAAACACAGAAACCAGAACTACTCCAACGACTAAAGTATTTTCAAAGTCACCTTGTTTGGCCGTCCAATCAGAGGATTGTTTCCACACCGCTGATTGATGACATCCCGGATCAGGTGTTTCTGTCCATTATATGTTGTCAGGATACTTATCCTGTCTGCAGGATAACCAAGCAGGCACATATACATGAAGACTGCCACAACATACTCCGCCTCACCAAGATTCTAAAATTTAAAATAAGAGAAAAAGACATGAAGAAAAAGACAAAAAAAGGGTTACTCATCTTGTAAGGTTAGAAAGAATAACACCTGTGACATTGTCAGGTATTTAGACAAATATTTCAGTGCAGAGAGAAATGTCCCTAGATCTGATGATTCTTTGCTCACTTCATACAAGCCATTTTGAAAGAATAAAAGAACCACAAATAGGTTTAATATCTTCATTCTCATTCCTTTTCAGAGAACTGCTAAAAATATCTACATCAATATTATTGTTAGGCACTGATTGAAACTTTGCAATATTTACTCAAAAGTTCCAGTCAGCCCAAAAAGCTGCAATGACTCATTCCCAGTAAACTGAAAGCAAGACCTAGTTGCACTAGTATAAATAAAGTCCTTTCAAGTATTAATCAGGAGACAGACATCTGGATTATCAAATCCAGTTATTTCCACTGCAGGCCATCCTATTCAATTACAAATTACCAGCTGTTATTTCGTATATTGGAACTTTCTCTCTGTCGTTACTTTCTGAGACTGTCCCAAAGTACCACTCTTCTGGCTGCAGGAAGCTTTGTTCTATTTCCAGACTGAAGGATATTCATAGCCTATTTAAATCCATTTTCTGTCAACAAAAATTATCTTTCAGGTTAAAAAGTTGTTCTCTAATGCTGACATTTAGTCCTCCTCTATTTATACAAGGAATTTTATCCCCACTTGGCATATGTTTGAATAGGCTGGACATACCAGTCTCATTTATTTTTTCTTACTAAGTGGGCTCTGCATTACTTGGAAAATGCAGTTGCCAGGCATATCAAACACCTGTGGGTGTAAAGCTATTCTACAAATTTTAATCCCCTTTAACTCTGGAAAGAAAAGCCCAAATTCACTAAGAGAAATAATACAACAGCAATCTGTTCTCTCATGAAAAACTATGAATGCCACCAACACACTCTGCAAAATATCATTCAATTATCAAGATCACAAAAAAAAAGTAATGGTACGAAGTATTAGAAAAGTGTGCAAATGAGCGTACTGATATAATGAGAGGTGTGTTCTATGTCCTCACGTCAGTGTTCTTAATCTTCCTTAGCCAAAGAGAGGTCTATAGCAGTGCTCAATTATCAGGCACTCCTTTCAGCTGTTTGTGTTCCACTGGACAACTTTCTACTACTTGTGTGTTACAGTTTCAAAAACAAATTCAAAATAATCTCTCCAAACAATTCTGACCTCAGTCTAGCAGTGGGATAAAGTGGATTATGATTTACCATTGCTTTCTTCTCTAGCAGGACACTAATTTGTACTGAAAAACTACTGAGAGAACCCTAGCAAAACCTATCAATATATGTCATACCTTTTTAAAAACACAGATTCACGTAAGTCTTAGTGATCTTCAGAGGGAAAACTGAACACGAATATTATCATCAAATTGTATATTGTTTACTTTCCATAAAATTAAACAAAATATAAGGTGTTAATTCCATGCTTGAAACTCTTTAACTAGCACATTGCTCCAACTCCAACTTTTCCAAAGCCCAAGTTTGCTATTTTAGGCACCAGTTTGTTTCACCAGTTTTTAAAACAAGAAAAATAGAAGGACTAAAAATACAAGCATCTCCTTACAAGTGTAAACTGTTTTCCTAATTTAAGAGAAATAGACAGAGACTGCTGTTGATGGCTTAATTTCAAAATTTAGTTGAGTTTGAAAACTTAGTTGAGAAACTCCAAGATTAAGGTTTTTTGGCAATTTACTTCATCCTCAACATCTCTATGCCTCTTATGTATACTACTAGCAGCACTGCTTTATTCATTCATGAATGGGCATTTTAGCATTCCTACATATAGATCAAATCAACACAGTGACTCTTCAAACTCAGGTATGAGCTACCAAGCAAACTTCACTTCTTTGTGTTCTGGGGAAGTGCTACTGTTTATTTCACTATCATGGCAGTGCAGCTGAATTACAATGGACTTCAATTTGCCTTAGGTCAAAATGATGTTTTGTGATGAATTACAAGTCTCATCCCTCCCATAACAATGAGAAAACAGACATCAAAGTCATTCACTGAGCAAAAGCCACAACATAATGTTTTTATTTTGAACATTCCATACTCATTAAAAGGACGAAAAAATCATACCCACAGCTTAATTACCTGAGAACATGAATTCAGTGTCAGTTTACTGTTTTTAATAGTCTGTCTTCATTGCAGATCTAACAAGCCCTATGGAGGTTAATAAATTACACATGTAGTATTTCCCTTACCTGATAGAAATAAGGATTGGGTTCAGACTCTCCTACACCATTGAAGTCTTCCACATTTATAAGCTGGAAGTCATACAAAAAGCCAGCATTGGCGGTTCGGAACTCCGGCAGAAGCTGCACGTGAGGCAGGTTACCCAGGTTCTTGTAGCGCCAGTTGTAGAGGTTACACAAACTGTGCGAAACCACACAGACACAAACCACAAAGAGTGAGTTACAGCAGGCTCTTTAACGCATTCAAAATACCTCAGATGCATACACGATTAGGGCTTCTGGAGGTTTCCAGTGAAAAGAATAATTTTGCTAGGCAGTCTGTACACATATAAATGAACATACTCAAACAATCTATCCCACAACATTATTTTTAGGTTACGATTCTGTTTTGTTCTTTATCACAGAAAATTTCAGACGCCAGGTCAGTGTGGCACACTCAGCTTTAAGTCCACTCTACACAAATTTTGCAAGAATTCTAGCAAAAATTTTCATGGGTAACAAAACTTAAGGAATATTAATGCTTTTTTACAAACAGATGGAATAAGGAAAAAATTATTTTCTGCATTAACTATAGTAAAGATTCTTAAAGCAATTAGAAGTGAAGTAATTAGTAAGTAAAAAGAAACTGATTGCCTTATTTATTTTGTGTATTGCCTAGTATTAACAAGACTTGAACTGAAACAAACAAAATCTACCCAATTCTGAATGATTTCTGATATTTATAGGGACAGTAATACTAACAAGATGCCTCATTCACAAAAGCGCAACAATATCCAGACCAGATTAAGAAGCTCATGGGGAAGATACCTGTGATCAAAAACAACAAAGCCTAGGAAGGCATGTACACAAAAAATCCTGGATCAAGGAATTATTTGCAAAGTGAAGGACTTCTGCTCTCTTAACACTAAGAAGTTCACTAAGATTTTGTAAAAGGAACTTTATTTACCATGACATTCAATAAAATGTTCATTTTAAAAATCATACTGAACTGTAATTTGTAAGACTAAAAAACCGTATTCTAGATTCCCATCATTTTCTACATGAAAAAATGACATCATCCTTCATATTGTTCACTACATTTTATGCCTAAAATAAAGATTTAAAACTAAGCCCAGAGCAACAAGCTTTTACATGGAGTAATTTTCTCTTGTTTGGTTTTATTTTTCCTTCTTAACATGATACCACAAATATGCAATTTACACAATCAATAAATATGCAAAATGACGAATACACAGATTAAAAAGAAATGCTATTACACTACAGAGTTGTAGTATCTCCTTTAACATAAAAGAGGCTTTATGTTCCTGTGTGGACAACCTGGATGTGTCCAATCTCTGGATGCATCTCTCCTGAAACACTACAGAAAAGCACCCTTTTACAGACTTAAAGGGAATTATTATTCAATGCCAAATAAATCAGATCTTTATTTAACTTTGAATATACTAAATGTTAGTTTAGAAAAGAAAGCTTCTGCAAAGTCTCATTTGTAAAAAAACTCTTAACACTTAAAATGATTAAATACCTTAGAATATAATTTTCATTGAAGTACTCATGCAACAGTAGAATACTACTATATAAAAATATCAATCAGGAAAATAATCTGATTGCATTTCAGAGAAGTAAAATCTGCCTTCCTAGTACAAGCTGAAATTAATGGAACGAAACAACTAAATTCCAGTTTTGCAAACTCCTGTCCTAACAATAAAAAACAGCTTCTGTAACTATTCTCTTATTTTTAACCTGTTACTCTCTTACAAACTAGACAAAGGATTTTCTGTCTTACCTTGCTCTTGCTCTTCCTTGTGCATCCAAATCAACAGTTGGCACTCCAACGCGAACGAACCGTGTAAAAAGAGACTGTTCCATGTTGGAGTATTTTTGAAAAGCCATGTTCTTAATGACTGGTGGCAACTGATGATGGTCACCAATCATAATCCACCGCTTCAAACGACTGAATCCATCCTGGGGGTTCTAGAATTGAAGAATTACAATACTGCAACTATTACAATATAATCAAGGCACTCAAAACACATTAAGAGCCTTTGTCTAAGCCCTTCAACACTGTTTATAAGCTACACTGAACTGCAGACTACTAGCTTCCATCCAATCAGAGAGTAGAATTGTAAATTAAGTCTCTTTCCTTATAAAACAAGTATGTTTATCTACTAAAATTAGTAGAGAAAGATAAGAATAAATATCATATTATATTGCTTTAAAAGCGAAAACCTCCTGATTACTATACAGTAGTAGTAGTTACCCCAGAACTGTCATCTGAACTTGATTTTTTGGATTTTGAGGTAGTGAATATGAAACAACAGAAACAGTTTTTAGTGTTCAGATGTCTGAGGCAAAACTGAACCTGCCTTTCAAGTGTCTCTGTAGTTATGTGCTTCATCTGTTTACTTCTGTAATTCTCAAATAGCCTCTTCCACGACCACAATGTGCCCCTAACTAATTCCCGTCTTGGCTCTTGGACTGAATGCTCTTCACAATCAGCATCCTGTGATAATTCCCCTTCTGCATGAGAACACTACTGGAAAGAGAACATAAAGTTCCTTTTCCTGCCACTTGAAGTGGTAGAGCTCTGAA
This sequence comes from Donacobius atricapilla, assembly GCA_013397315.1. Classification (NCBI taxonomy): domain Eukaryota; kingdom Metazoa; phylum Chordata; class Aves; order Passeriformes; family Mimidae; genus Donacobius; species Donacobius atricapilla. The sequence goes on from WBMY01009318.1 coordinate 299,898, forward strand.
GCTGTTTCTGATCAGACAACAAGGAAAGAAAACTGAACTTTGCACTGTCCAATTCTCCAAGCCTGAAAAATCCTTCGTAAGAAAGTAAGAGAAAGGAAATAATTTTTATTGCCAAGAATAAAAAACCACAAAAACCCAACACTTTCTTTTTTTCACCTGTTCCCAAAAGTTTCAGCTTTGGAGATGACCAAGCATTCTATATAGTTGTTCTGTATGCATCAGCCATTTTAATCTTGGACAAAGAGCAACCCCAAAAAATTCTGTTTTTAAAAATTTCTCACTGAATTGGAAGTGAAGAAATCAAATACTGCTAGTCTGGAAGGCTAGATCCTTAGGCTTTGTTAAAAAAAAAACCCACTTAATTTTCAAGGACTATTCGGATGCCTCACATAAATCAGTTCATGGAATATCCCCCAGAATATGCCTCTATAATGAAATAAGTCTATTCTAATTACATAACCTCTTCAGCTTCTGCATTTCTCACATATATCTATTTTCCCTCACCTGTCAGATGCATCTGGTTACTCAATGCTCATTTAGAAGTTTGAAAAAAAATATAAGATGCTTACTTCATTGAATAAAATAATTTCATAATCAACGTGTAAGTCCTTACTAGCAAGTATCAGTTCTGGGTTACTTTCTGCACATATTTTTCATTTTAATATTTAATATCATTCAAGAACACGTAGTCTTATTTATCTTTGTTTTTGAAAGATCTTTTATGTCTCAAGTCTAACCTGCAACAGGAGAGGTATAAAGGTTTCTATCTCCAGAATCTGAGCAGACTCTTCCATTAAGATGTTGTCATACTGAGAAAAAAAAAAAGGAAGGAGATGTCTATAAACACAGTAACACAAATTAACATACTTATTCAGCCTACCAAAAGAAAGCATCAATTGCTCCTTCAGATTTTGCTGGGTGGGACAGTTACAGCAGGATTTCACTTTACAGGCAAAGTATCAGTATTACTAAATATCTGAAGTCCTACTACATCAATGGCAGATCTCTCTGTACCGCTCAGGGCTTATACCTGAAGGAATCCATCACTGAATAACATTACATGCTTCCTATATGCCATAACCACAAGAGAAAAGCCTTGTGCAGTGGAGCAAACTAGTTTGGTATCTCTCCACTGAGGGTGAAGAGGAGCCATTTTGTGACCCAATACAGTGTGTCAATGGAAAATGATACTGCAAGAATTACTGATGGCTGGCTTTTGTCAGAAAAAAAGACTGCACTAAATTAATAGTTACAGTTACCTCTGCAGAGTGAAAAAAGCATTGCATCATAGTTCTTTTTCCTCAAACTGTTAATTTTTTAGGTAAACAAATCAGTGAAGGCCATATTTTTCTAACCAATTCAGCCTCTATTTTATTAATCCTATCACTGCTGTTTATCATGTAATATGGCAAAACTGACTTTTTAAGAAATGCAATATTTAGCATTTTTTGTATATACAGTAACTTAAAAGTGATTTAATCTTTAACTTACAGAAGTTTTATTTTTCTTCAGTAAAATTAAAAAAATTGAAACATACAGGTAAAAAAAATGCAACTCTAAATAATCTAGCTGCGTAGATTTGGAGCAGATAAAAAGATTCATATGGGGTGGGGAATAGGGGAGAACCAACACCAAAATCAAGTAGTACAGTAACTCTAGAATAATCATTACTTTGAAACCTAATTCAACCAGGTCACGTCGTTTCAGAGCAGCATGAGTGCAAGTCATGGCAATGATTTTTGCTTCTTTCACCAACAGGTATTTGGATCTATCCAGGCCACTGCGGAGAAGTTCAAATGCTCTGAATTCCTATGGAGGACAAAAGAAAAGTCTTGAAAATCTGAATATGAAAAATTATCCCTTATAAAATAAATCTACTCAAACTATGTGGCCACCTTCTTAACATAATTAAACAAGAAAGTTGTGAGGGTATGTACTGTTAACAATCCCATCTGAATAATCTGTTGTGGTTTCCAGGTTTAGTATATTTTGAAAAACAATCTTGTAAAAACCTATCAGAATTCTTCCAACTTGCATGTACATATAAATTTGCAGACAAATATTCAAATAATTCTGAGGAACCCTCTCAGAATCCCTTCAAATTTTCTTTTATCTTCTTGTTTCCTATTTTACTGCACCATAACATCACATCAAATTCAGTAGTAGAAAGACCATTACAATTAATATAGTCAAATGGTACACAAATCAGCTCTACCCTCACTTTTAATAGCCTCTTAAGCAATTCTGGCAAAACCAGAAGACAATCTGTTACTTTTAGGTTATCTGATTAAAGGCAATTCACTGTAAATACAAAGACCCTGTGAGGATCAGAGGAGCAGTGACAGGTGTACCAATCCTTGTAATCTCATCCATAAAAAACAGATGCAGAATGGCTACTTCCCATGATCCAAATAAAAGAGACTAGACCCTTGCTCCTATTGTGTAACATACCTACATTACTCAAAGGTGGAAATTCTCACCTTGTAAGGTAATGAAGCTGCCTAAATTTGTATATTTTTTCTAGGATGTCGGGAAAGTTAGAATTTTGGAACTGTGTTTTTCTACAGGATTAGCCAGATTCACTTGCCTTTAACAGTAAGTTACATGTCTTACCTCAAGCTGAGTGAATATTTTCTTAATATGTCTAAAACACCCTTCAGCAATTTCCATATCTTCCTCATATGATTTGCCTTTGAAAACTGGTTGAGGAGCATTTGCAAAATACTGGTGAAAAGGAAAGAGACTGGAGACATCTGCAACATCTGGCGATTTTCCACCTTTAACTTTCACTTTACTGATATACTCCTCCCAGCGAGACATTACCTATAACAAAGCAGAGTGGGTTTATATCATAAGGTTTTTGGCAATGTATAGGATTGCGGTACAGCATCAAAAAAATTATCACAAAAGTAAGGTATGTCTTAGGTAGCATTTGACCTTGTGTCAGGATGGCATTTTTGAAGTTGTGGTGGGTTGAGCTTGGCTGGCTGCCAGACTCCCACCCAGTTTCTCTCAACTCTTCCTCTTCAACAGGACAGCAGGAGAAAAATGGAAAAGCTTATGGGTTGAGATAAAGACAGGGAGACTGCTTAGCAAGTAGCATCACAGGCAAAATGGAAAATTAATTTCATTTATTTCAAATTAAAACCAGAGTAAGATGGTGAGCAACAAAGACAAAACCAAAATCACTTTTCTTCTCCACTCCCTCTTTCTTCCCAGGCTTAATTTCATTGTCAATTTTTTTATCTTCTTCCCACCCTGAGCAGTACAGAAATAATGGTGCTGCCATTCAAGTTCACAACACCACATCTCTGCCACCTCTTCTGACTCACACTTCTTCTCTGCCCCAGCATGGGATTCCCACAGGCTGCCTCTTCCTTCAGGATGTATCCACTTGCTCAGCATGGGGTACTCCATGGGCTGCAGGGTCAGTATCTGCTCTGGAACAGCCTCCGCATAGGCTGCAGGTGGAGAACCTGCTTTACCATGGCTGTCTCCACAAGCTAGGGATAAGCTATGCTCTGATGCCTGCAGCACCTCCTGTCCCTTCATTTTCTTCTGACCTGGGTGTATGGGGCTGTGTCTCACACTTCCCTTTCTGCCCTCAGCTGCTGCTGGTTTTTGACTTCTTCTCAAAGAGGTCTTCACAGAGGCATCACCAGTGTCACTGAGGATTCAGCTTGGTCAGCAGTGAGTCTGCTGGAGCTGGCTGCATCCAGCACAGGGCAGCCCTTGGCCTCTTCTCAGAGGACATTCCTACAGCCACCTGCTACCCAAACCTTGTCACATAAACCCAATACAGAGGTAAACTTCAGTATTATCTCCACTTACACTGCTTTAAATACCAAATGGGATTCATTTAGGAGGAAACTGAACCAGAAGATGACCTCCAGCAGTGTTCCTTGCCCCCTGCAACATGTCTGTTTCATGTTAAGGTCCACACTAAAGCTAGCCCAGAGTAACTTCTGTAAAAGCATACACAGTATGTGCATTCAGTCCTAAGTACCACTCTGTAAGTCTCCCTATGCAGCACTAATTGCAAACGTAGACCACATCACTGAAAAGTACATGCACGAGAAATGAGGGACATGCAACATACCATTTTGTACACTGTACGTTTGATTTCACACTGGCATTTAATACTATAAAAGCCTCCTATCAGGACCATCAAGTAGCTGCTCTAATGCTTGTCCAGAATACAAAGCAGCCCACAGATTTTCCTATCTGAAGGAGAAGCTTCAGGTTAGAATCTTTGCCAGCATTCATGAAGGGCAGCAATGACTTGGTGAGTCAGCAGGCAGGATTTAAAACAATAGCAACACAAGCAAGTCATGCTGCAATTTTAACTTTAGCTGTTACTGTACTGTGAATCACCAAGGAAAACGTTTTTTGCTTTTACTCTCACTCTGAAAAAATCACTGCAAGTTTTACAAAGTGTTTCGTAATGTATTTAAGTCATACAGTCTCTCTGCAAAAGTATTTCCATCCTTACTTGGTATAAGAAAAAGTGGCCAGCTGTTTCACAAGTGTAAGAAACATCTCCTGGGACTCCAAGACTCTCTTGTAATCGCCCAACTTCTCGTAGAAGTTCAAGTCTTCGAGCCAGCACATAATTAACTCTTCCATACCTACAAAATGGATTACATACAACATAATTTTTATTAAATTCAAAATAGTATCTAAGTATCACAAGATCACAAAAACCCCAGCACCCTGCCAAAAAAACCCCACAACTACAACCCTGTTCCAAAACCTAAGAATTTGCTACATGCTGACTATGTCTATCAGTTGAGCCCTAACAATTCACAAAGCCAAGCTTATGAGAAATAACGTTCTCACAGTAGTGCCAACCACCTTTAAATATATTTCTCAACCTTTACCCCTCCCTCTTGAACTGCCAGAACCCATAGTGCTTGCAGAAATATCCCAGAGGTCTGGAGTTACCTTGAGAAAGTGTGAAAATAGACAATGTAGTGTCTTAAAGAAAAACTCCTCTAATGATGAACACTACAGTTCAAGGAATATATTAAACTATGGATACTGCTAAATAAATATCTGCTATGGCATCATTTCAGTAAGCTTCTGGCTATCAAATTTCTGGAATAATGTGACTATGTCAAAGCATTCAATCTAAAAGAAAAATATCACAAGATATTTATTTTGCTAAATACTGAACTATGTACATGTGGGTAGCTTCTAGTGACTATATATAATTTTTACTACAGCTTTTGAAGTCAAAGTATTGCTATGATAATCCAGTACTGGACAGTTGAGATTTTTCCAGGGCATGACCATTATACCCCGCTTACATTTATGAATGTGTGTAATCCTACTGACGTCAATTGGCCTAACGCATGACAAACATACAAATATTTAGAAGAACAGGTTCTTATGTCTTTGTACTGACACAGAGTTGATAGCTTTCCTTATGTATGTATACTTCAAAATGTGTTATCAGTGAAATAAGCAACTTTGAGGTTAAGCAGTACCTGAAGAATTCAAAACAGAAAGTTTAATTTCATGTTTATTAATGCAAAAATCACCATGATAGTAGAAGCGATTTCATATTTGCACAAAAAAACCTGTAACTCCAAGAATCTGCCTCATTATTCCAATTTCTCTCACAGATTAATTGTACAAAAGGTATAAGGGTCCAAAAAATATAATTATCTATTATTCAAGCAGATGAGTTGGTGAACAAGCAACTGACTGATTCTGCCTTTAGATGCTCAAGGGAGCACAGCTTCTGAACAGAATAAGAACCAAAATTACTAAACCCTGTACTGAAAAAGCGCACTCTGTGTTACTGGGATTCAAGAGTATGAGAAGGGTAAAACATGTCCAACAAAGCTCCGCAGCATGGGAGACAGAGTGGATTCAACAGAGACATCTTGCTGCCATGTTTATACAAGTGAGTTTATCATTAGCATCTCCTTTCTCACCTGCTGAAATCTTTCTCCGTCTCTAATTCCTCTTCTCCATGACCCAGACGCAGAAGGTGACGCTCATCAATGTCTAGAGCCATGATTTTTTCAAACAGCTGGTTCAAAGCCTAAAGATTGACAAGAACAGGAGAAAAGGCAGTTTTTAGAAGTTCAGAGGCTCTTGCAGGGGAAAACTGAGGAATTAGTTGTAAGTAGGATATTATGCCTCATTTTACTATAAATAGAAGCCCAAAAAATCAAAAGTTGATTTTGTTTTAACAAAACAATCCTGAAACTCCTAATTTTGATTACAGGGAAATTAGCCTACTAACACCCTTTTATTTGCTTATTTTTTATAACAATTAAGTTTGATTTTACAATTTCAAAGTTTAATTCTATCACAATAGTTAACTTAGTTGAAAAAGCCATCAATTTACAGAAGTATCGCACAAACATCAATTTTTGTATGATGACGTTAAACAATTTAACTTTTACTGTACATTATAGAAGTATGATCTGGTACTGACTGTCAGGTACTGTGACTCTATTCCATTTTGGAAAACTGAATTTTGCTTAACTAAATTAGCTGTTCTACATCTTCTGCCTTTAACTCTTCAGTTCTCTAGTAGCTTACTATCAACTAAGTTGTGCATTTCAAAGGAGCAAGCTTGTATCCACTGGATCATCAAGTTTTGAAAATAAGAATAAATACAAGCAAACTCCACTTGCAGCTGCAATTCATGTAAACATCTTAAAATGCAGCATCAAGGCATGGGTAATGTACCCTGCTGAGATACAGTTAACTTCCCAAGGTACAATTTCAAGTTAATGCTCTCCTGAAAGTCTTATCTGGTAAGAAGTCTTCTACCTGCCTCAAAATATTTCCTTCTTTTTCTCCTCAGTAGACATGTGTTCAACCCCTTCTCCCAGCTTCAACCTGTCACTCTCTTGCAACTCACCGCAGACTGGCCTGTATTATTCCAGGCTGTAACTCCTCACCAAAATGATATTCCCTCAACCATTCTTTGATGTTGCTTTGTTAAAAAATTATGAAATGTTTTCCAATGGTATGTTGAGTAAAGTAACTCCTAAGTGAGATGGGACAAGTTAATCAGGGAGACCAGGAAACAGCTGACCCTGGTTTCCAAACAAGTCATTCCAAATCAGATGCAGATTTAATAGAATCACAGAATACCCGGATTTGGAAGGGACCCATAAGGATCATCAAGACCTCGCACAGGACACCCCAAGAGTCACATCATGCCTGACAGCATCTTCCAAATGCTTCTTGAGCACTGTCAGGCTGGTGCTGTGACTACTTCCCTGAGGACCCTGTTCCAGGGACCAACCACACTCTGGGTGAAGACTCTTTTGCTAATATCCAGCCTACACCTCCCCTGACACATCTTCAGTCTGTTCCTTCAGGTCCTGTCACTGTACACCACAGAGAAGAGATACCTGCCCCTCCTCTTCCCCTCAGCTGAAGATCACAATGAGGTCTCCCCTCAGCCTCCTCCAGGCTGAACAGACCAAGTGACCTCAGCTGCCCCTCATACAGCTGCCCCTCAAGGTCCTGCAGCATCTTTAATGCTCTCCTTTCAACACTCTCTATATAGCTTTGTTTCTTGTATATTGTGGTGCCCAAAACTGCACACAGGACTCAAGATGAGGCTGCACCGGTGCAGAGTAAAGTTGGAAAATTAAGACTCTTAAAAATTTAACATTATTCCTACTTCTTTTATTTTATATATGCCTGATAATTAGCAGTTAGACTCCATCCCTTATGAAAGGGAAGCAAATATTCAGCTGAAGAGGCCTTCCCTTAGGAGCATAAAGCACAATGCAACCGGTGTCTGAGAAAGCTAATTAGCAAAAATCTGGCAGGCAAGCAAAGCACATGTAACTATAAGGACCAAGGAGAGACTTTTTCAAAGTATTATCTTATTTTTGACCTTCAATCAATTAAACACATTGAAAACTTCAGATGAATAGTTTAAAACTACACACCTGAAATTCAAAAATTTCATTTCGCATGATGAAACTGGCAACACTGCACACAAGCCAACTCAAGTTTCCATTGTTAAGAGACAAATGCAATTCCCAAACTACTAATCTCAATATCTACTCTTCTTCTACGTTGTAATTACAAGAAAATTCCACACGATTGACTCTTTACCTGATTAGAGTGGGTAACTATTAGAGTTCGTTGTTCTGGGAAATTATGATAAAGATTGGATATTATCTGGACTGCTACATCAGTTTTTCCAGTACCAGGTGGACCCACTACCTAAAATCAAACATACACATACAGAAAAATAAAACCAAACAAAAATCAGTACACAATTTATCAGAATGCTTCACAATAAAAAAAACAGAGTCAGCTGGGGAAGAAAAAATCCAGAACAATCTCACAAGACACTGATATTACATACTGCTTCCTGGCTTTGGTGAACTTTTAGACCAAATACAACATACTATAAAAGACTCCTTCTGACTATTTTGACAGATTCCTAACTAAAAGGAATATGGTAATCCAGCACAGGAAGTACTAATATGGAAACAGATATTCTCAGAGAAAAAAGGTAGTTTAGCCTCAGAACAGGCTACACAAGGAGGAAAAAGTGAAAAGAGAATCAAGACACACAATTGAAAATGAATGAGGTGAAACACACATAAAAAACAAGAAAAGATTAAAAAAAAAAAAAAAAGTTCATTCCTACTATGATGATATAGATACATAATAATAGTTAACATTTTCCTAGCCTCAATTCTACAAACACTCCAAAATTGACACCTCAGATATTTTAGAGGTAACCAAGCATTATGAAGCATCTCAAAGTAATTTGTTCAGGATTAAGCACAGAATAGCAGTTTTCATAAGCATCTACACATAAAATTACAAATTGCTACGAAATCAATCCTGCTATATTTAAAGACTCTCCAAGCACTGCAAAAGCAAATTCAGTTGCAGTGGAAAGCCTTCAGCCACTGAAACACAGGATACAGAGATACGTGCTGCTGTATGATTTTGTGGGGATTGAGGATGCTGAACCTTCAAATGTTAATTTTTCATATCTTAAATTATTAATAGAAATTACCTTAGCAAGGCTACAGAAGGGGGCATTACTAGTATGTCACTGAATGAACTTAAGGCCAGAATTAAATAAATAAGAGAACAGAATCCTTAAAAACATTCTTACCATAGTTAGCCCAGGCTGCATTCCTGCACGGATGGCTTCAATCTGAGTATGGGTAAATTGAATAGTATTGCTGTAACAAAGCAAAACAAGATCAGATAATTGATAGATTTTGCCAACAGTTTTGATAAAAGCAATTGTTTAGTAAATTTTATTTCAATTGACTATTTATATCTTTCCTAAACTATACACCTGCAAACTTCTGCACAAATTAAGTCAGCATTACAACTATCTTTTTTATACATAAAACATAATTTCTAAGCAAGGCAGTAAATCACATTGTCCCTGTGACAACAAACTTATTCCATCTATAAAAAGACTGTTTGTCTCTAGTTATTATTTGCAGAGGATGTTGTAAAATTATTTAGGTATTACTTTCCTAATATTCAAATTGCTGAGACAAAAAAGACTGTAAGACAGTATTTCTCACTGTTCTTCAAGGGACTTTTTTAACAGATGGCGGACGACGGATTATTTTGATTTAAATATAAAACAAACCAGTCTCATTTCTGAAAATGAATCGCTATGCATGTGTTACCGTTTGAAAATAAGTTCCTATCTATTTTTTACCGTTTTGGTTGATTATATGGATATGGTCCCCTGTTTGGAATAACGTGAGGCTCTACAATCAGTGTTTTAGCTTCTTCAGGGTTTTCTTCATTTCCATCCTCTTTTCTTTTTGTTCCTTTACCTCCCTTCATTGGGAAAGTTATCCTGTAACACACAATTTAAGATTACAGTTCAACATGTTCACTATGACAGAGACTATCTCAAAAGGTGATAAAGATTTTTTTCTCACCATTAAGACAAGTTTTCATACAACAGGGAAACAAGTGCTGCAAATGACAAAGTTTTAAGGAGAATAAAGAAAAGAAATGACAAATAAATTGATGAAACTGGTTAAACAAAAAGTATGTCAAAAGCACTTTTTTCGTAACTGGAAAAGCCAGGAGTAGTGCTGAGAGCCAGCTGGAAAAACACGGAAGACAAGAAGTTCATAAGTGAAAGTGGAATGGACAGGAGAAAAGTTATCACAGAACATAAGCTGCGTCAGTGTTCTAAACTATCCCAACAGATGAGCTTTTTATCCTCCCATTTCAAAATTTTTATAGCCTTCTGCATATATTAGCAAGCTTCTCTAATTCAGAAACAAATCACATGTGAAGGAATCCCAATGCCTATCCAAGTATCTCAAGACAAAAATGCAGATACCCTTAACAATAATAATCTCTTACAGGACAAATGCAGCAGCAATAGAAGAGCAAAATCACTTTATAAAGAGCAGAATCTCTCTTAATAAAGGAACTGAAACTGAACAACAGGTCATTGAGAAAAATTGTGTGTGAGATCTTGTCCTGACACCTTCAGACTATTTTTATATCATTATATAGTGTTCGTGCAATCTCCACACAAATTCTCCATGCAACGTTTCCAAAAAAAGCTTGGGAGAGATTACCTCCCTGCTTTTCAAGATTCAATTTAGCCACGATAAAAGCTGACTGGTGCAGGGGAAAGGCATCTTTTCCCTCCACAGATTTATTCCTTCACAAGAAGATGTAGTTTCTTCAGCTGAAGGAACTGTTTTCCAATACTATGCACTGCAAATCTCAGTTGTCAAAGTTCTAGGAAGTGCACCAGGAGGGACAGAATTGTCAAGTCTAAAAATGCTGGACAACAGCACCACTGAAACAAAATGAGTAAATCTCATTTTGCTGCCATGAAGGTAGGCATCCTATTTCAGAAATCATTTCTAAAAGTAAGCAATATGGGATTTCAGACTTAATCCCTTGTGCTGATTGAATGGTGTTTCCAAAAGCTCAAATTTTAACTGACATTGAAATTGCTCTTCTTAGCTTGTTGTAATGAGATATGTAAGAAAATTTTTAATTTAAATTCTCTAGGCTGATCTTGAGGAGGCTAGATACCATAATGCAGGAGAGTATTATGTCTTTATTCTACCTCATACTTTTTTTTTTCCATATATTCCGTAGGCTGATCTACAAGCAACGCTCTGATGCATTTTTGTACAGAATAGAACAGCAGCTGGTCCTAACTGGTGTACAGTTAACTCTTATCACATAACTATCTAAATCTTAACATATCTCCATCTTTTCTTAAAAGGAAGAGCATCTCCCTTCAACCCCTTAACATAACTCCACCTGAAAACATCTTTCAGCAAGAATACCAGATCAGAAGTACTTGAAATATTGACATCACCTGAAGGGGGGTACATGCAGATCCGGATTGTCAACAGTGACTTTAACATTGTACCCAGGAAAGCTAGCTTTTAAGTGATCAATGGACAGGAAAGTGTCATTAAAATCCAGAGTTGCAATCTGATTTGGCATTTTTGAATAGTGTGCACTACTTGGGTCTCCATATCCAAGAATGATGTCATGGAGCCAGTCAGGAACCACACAATCTGTGTTCATCAAATTCCTAATAGTCTCTAGAAGAGCCTGTAAATAAGAAAAACCAGAAAAAATAGGATTGAAGAGACAGACTTTTTTTTTCACCACCAGTGTTTCAAAACCAGTGTTTCACCACCCTCATGATAAAATATTTCTTTCTTATATCTGGTCTGCATCTACCATCTTTTAGTTCATAAACATTACCCCTTGCAGAAAGTTTGTCCTCATCTTTCTTATAAGTCCCCTCACTGAAAGGATGCAGTCAGATCTCCTTGAAACCTTCTCTTCTCCAGACTAAACAGCTCCAACTGTCTCAGGCTTTTCCCACAGGAGAAGCGCTCCACCCTTTTGATCATCTTCTGTCATTCCTCTGGACTTGCTCCAACAGTCCTTCTTGTGTAGGGAAGCGCAGAGATGGATGAAGCACTCCAGATGAGGTCTTACCAGAGCAGAGCAGAGGGGAAGAAGCATCTCCTGTGACCTGCTGGCCACCACGCTTTTGACACAGACCAGGATGCAGCTGGGTTTCCGGACTGAGCACACACTGTTGGCTCATGTCAAGCTTAACATCCACCAGTACCTCCAAGTGCTTCCCAGCAGGGCTGCTCTCAATCTGGCACACTCCAATGCCCAATAAGAAACTGATCCAGTGACCCTCCCAAAAGCAAGCTGGTTCCTCTGATTCTCACATTTTGACTGGTTACTCCTTTTCTTACAGTTCAGGTAACAAAAACATTGCACACACTCCCTTAACCCAAAAGTCCAAATCCGTAGGCTTCCTGTTAGAAGACTGGATTTATAAGCTAATGTTTTATTATATACTCAAGCAAAGTAGCAGTGTTCTGATTTTCAGTGTAAGAGTTATCTGCATGGGAAAGTTATAACCAACTGACATACTCTAGCTTCCTGCAGAGAAAGCCTACTTTCTCTAGCCTACTAGTTGGCTTTGCCAACTAAAAAGCCTAAATATATGCATCTAAAATAAGAAGTCTCAGTACTGACAGCATATTCAGACATACTCTTGCCTAAGAGCTAAGGAACAAGTACCTTGAAATTGTTTTCTTTTGGTTTTCTTCTCATTATTATATTAAATGTCTCATAGACATCTTCCGCTCCATTTTGGATTGTATTGGTCATATCCTGCTGATACTGGTTTGGGTCCAGAAATACTCTGTATGTTCTGCAATCACCTTTAAGTCTTGGTTTTGGTTCAGGTCCTGCCCATAATAAAACAGCAAGATTAGAATTTGACTCGGTGCTAAAAGCAAATTATCGTTCAAATAAATGATCCATAATTGTTCCTCAAATGAAATTTAGACAAATTCATATGATGAAACTAATTTTTGCATAGCAATAGAAACATTTTCACTGCATTATTCTAATAGTTTTTGAATAGAATTTATTTTACTCCTTAACCCAACATACTGGATTTATTTAATTAATGTAGCTACACCAGATTTTACCAGAGGAAACTGGTCAACCTTTCTCAGGCTGCTTATGGAATTATTGTTTTTTTTTTTCCAAGTATGTAACTAATTCAATGAGCACTCCTTACAAGAGAGGAAAATTATCAATCAGGCTGTTAAAAATAAAAAAAACAGAGAGATTAAAAAAAAGAGGAATCTTTTGAACAAGTTTTGGTATGTCATACCTTCTTCAATAACACGCCCTTTCTCGTCCAACATGCCCTGAATTTCACAGCCTCTAACATACACCAGGCCAGTCTGCTCAACAAAAGGCTGTCGCCTGTCGAACTTGGTGCCGTAAGGCTGCATGGGACGCACCGTAATCAAGAAGCAGACGTCGTGCTTACGCAGACCTGATCCCCAAAAGGAATAGTCAGTGATTTGATTGAATGGCATTTTCCTTATCGACTCCTTAACATATATATAAAAGAATGCACCAAAATTTCTTTTAAGTAAAATCCCACCTGCATAGAGTGTATTGTGTTTTGTTTCAAAATATGCCTTGAACTTAGAGAATACAAAAGCATGGGCCACTGTGATATAACAGATATAAAAAGCAGAACTTGAATGCTTTTTTCCTAAGAACAAACATTATTTTAAGATTATTCTTCTCCCAGTAAACTTACTCCAGTTACACAACCTAATTATTTTCCATCATCTCTAAAGAAGTGTGGCATTAATTCCTTATTTTCATTGCTTCCCTCTGGACAAACCTCCAATTCCTTTTTTTTTTTTATAAGTTAAGTGGAATGCCTAGAACTGGGCACAAAACCCTAAACCAAGTTACTTTAGTTACCTATTTAATAATGTAAAAGGTCACTTAACTAAGTTACTTGTTTATTGTTACATTTCAGTTTATAAATTCCAATATAAGTTGAGGTTTTTTCTTTTTCCCTCAGGACTTACACGATGCTGGAGAATCACATTCACTTGTGAGCAACCTTTCCATTCTGCAGAGGTACTGCCTGATAAGTTATTCCCCCAACACACATTTGTACAGTGACTTTTCTTGCTTAATAATCGTCCCTGTTAAACTACATCCTACTTTTAAAATGCTGCTTTTCCAATTCACTAACATAATTCTGAACATTAAACCTTCTCTCCAGTATACCTCCAGAGTCTCACAGAACTAAGACACCTTTGAAGTTCAGAAAACATGCTGTATTTTTCATGAGACAAATAATTCCTCATTAAGCACCAGATATTATTCAACAGAAGGAAGTTTCATAGAGATCCTGTTATGCCAGGCATGATTCATGAATTCTCATCTCAGTTTTGATTTAGTTAAAACATGATTTTTTATAAATCATACCGTATTTTACAAATATTAAAGTACTATTTTAGTATTGAAAAAAACTAGGTGCACCACTAAACAGATACCTTCAATATAGTGAATTCCCTGCCATCCTCCTAGATTTTCTGCTTTACAAGAAATCTACAGTCCCCAACTGGTATCTGCTCATTTATCATACAGTCCAACTTTAACATTTGTGTTACGTGACCTGTAATCACACCACACAGCTCCATCCAGCACATTTATCACGTTTCTCTAACAAAAGAGAAAGGAATGACATTTACTGATAATACAAGTGCATGCTTCTACGTCACTTGCCAACACAGTCAACTCAAGTTCAAATCCCCAAGCAAAGAAATGTCACCTGTGGATACTTCTAAGAAACAGTATTTGGTACAGTCAGCACTTTGTAACATTCAGACATACTGAAAACTACTGAAATGCACTGGTATGAATTAAATAAAAATCTGACCTCTCCACCTGTGTATGAGACAGATATCACATTTCCCATACTTTTCAATATGACATTTTTAGCACACACATTATTTAAAATGCTAAGTTAACTTTCCACAGTCCCAGTAAAGGACGGCATTTTAGTTAGTCACTGAATGACATCAGTCTGAAGTAACAACCATTCTGATCCTAATGAATGTCTAAGAACTTTAATTATTTCAAACTTCACTTTATGAAAATAAAAACTCAAACAAATATGGAATTAGTGTAACTGACCTCTAAACAGTGTATTGACAAATCTGTATCATGGAGTAAAACTTCTTCTTACACATAAGATTATCTTATTATAAAATAAGTATTTTGATGAGCACCTATTTCGAGCACTTTATTTCAAAGCATGTCAAGTACCTTCCCATTCATCTTTGATGTTATCTCGGACATTCAAATTAATTGTAACATCTGCTCTTACTCGCATGGGCCAGTTTTCACCAATGTTGGGCTTGGCCACCTCCACCACTGTGAAAGAGACAATGGGTTGTGCCATCCTAGCCCATCCACCGAAGACCACACCTCCGTATTCTGATAACCTAAGGAATAAACCCCAAAGTTTTGTTAGTCATCAGCTGATAACAGATTCAATTCTTTTTTAAACTATGAAAAAAATCACCACACAGTAAGTTTTAAGACAAAAGTAGATTTCCTAACTTCACGTGCCACTGAATTAGATTCATGTAATCCTGCATTTCAGAATCAAAGCGTAACATGAACTGACTTATATTTCAAAAAACAAAGCTACTTGTGCTAGCATTATAAAAAAAACCCCACAGAGACAGAAGATAAAGGAAAGGTAAGAAAAAGTAACTACTGAGTATAAAAGATACCACACCAAATAAACCCTTTAAATCAAAAGAGGATTAAAATGTGGCAGATGGCAAATTCAAGAATACTCAGTAACATCTCCTACAAACAGAGGAGTTCATGACGTTTGCATATTTTGTAATGTCAGCCAAGGCTCAGTACTCATGGAAAATTAACTCATCCATCTCAACACAACGAAGGCTGTTTGTGAGCACATAACATACTGCCTTTAACACACCTACATAGCCACAAACCCCTAAAATATCAACCCTTGGGATGGCAACACCTTATGGAAGGGGCAAACATAAACCACAGTATCTATGTAATGATTTTAAATGTTTGTTACTATGTATTTAGTATACACACAGTATCAGTTTTTGATTCCTAACTACATTTTGATTAGAAGTGAACTGACTGGTTTGCACCAGTTAATAAATATTACCATGGTTTCATCCTACTGACACTATCTTCAATGTCCTGTCTGATCTCATAGGTAGACTCCAAGCGGAAAAGATTGAAGTTCCTCAGCAGGTAGTCATGGAGAGTCAGAAACTGTAGATTCAACTTGGGGAGTGCAAGACAGCCTAAGGGTTAAAGGGCAGAAGGAAAGAGGTATTTGAAGGATAAAGAACAAAAATGATGAATTAATATACTGTTTCTATGAATTCATACATATATACAAAGACACTTTACTGTACAACTGCCAGCTGTTATCCTTGGAGATTCTAAAAACTACCCCTTTTGTCAATACACACCTCTAAAAAAGCATGTATTTTTCAGGTTCTCTCTAAAAGAACCTGCACAGGATTGAAGGAATTTTCACCCTTCCAGCAGTAATACAGTGAATTACTTAAATATTAAGTCCATCAATGTATTCAGACTATAACAAAATTGAGTCTAGGAAAACCCAATGCACAGGAAAGTAATGGTCTTTGGAAATGCAACAACTAAGTTAGCATTAAATAATGATGAAAAAGTCTCATAAACTAACAAAAACCATGCAACATCATACAATTCCCCTATTCCCATGCTTTACGTTTATTAGATGCCGTGAAAACCATTAATGTAAAAAAAAGCTTTAATTCAGGAAATCAAATTTTAACACACATCTCTGAAGTTTCTGTTGCTGGTTTGTTTTTTAAATGAGAAAGAAAAAGATAGGAAGATTAGATCCTACTACACAAGGCGTATTAGAACTCCTAGGCAGGTCCTAAAGCGTCTTCCATTGTTTTAGGATAGTCTTAGATGCAAATTTTCCATAATTAAAATTCCTGTAAGTTATTCATCTAACATTACTGGACTGCTATTCCAGTTTGATACCTATGTTTAAGACCTGTGAAAGCATCTTGCTTTTGAAACTTGCAATATCATTGTCGAAATCTTTCTCTGGTATAGGTCCTACATATTGACTTTCACATGCACTGAGAAACAACAGCAGCGAAGAAAGGCAGCAGAATACAGTAATTTCTATCGTGGAAAGCCTGATGGTGATAAAATACTTCAACACATTTCCCAACACCAAGCAAGAAACCCTGTCCTGTAAAGCTAGTTATATGCATAAAGGGCAGGGTGTGAAGCAACACCTCTTTAAGGCTGCACAGTATTCATCAGAGAGATCTTCTTCTTCCTTCATTTTCTAAAAGGAAATAGAATTTAAACTCCTAACATTCTTGGGTTAAATTACTCTTACATACATTTTAGACCAAACTCATTTAGTTACTTTTAAGAACACAAAAACCCTTTAACGGCCACAAACCCAACACTGTCTTGTTTGAAACCAGGACAGAATACGTGGAAATGAAAAAGTGTAAACTAAACTAAGAGAAGCAAAATATAAAAAACTACTTGTAACAGTCTGACAGCAAAAGAAACACTTTACAACAGCACCATCAATACCATAATTCCAAAAGCATTCACCACAGGAAATGTTTCCACTAGCAACCAGTGTTACTTGACAAAATTACATTTCATCATTAACAAAATTTCTTTAATGCATTATTAAGAAGTCACAATGATGAGCTTACTCCTCCTGACCCCCTCCTTCCCTCCCCCACTGTAACCCATATTGCCATTAATGTATTTGGCTAATCAAACATAACCATATAGCACACACAAGTCAACTTCCTAATACAGGATGAATGACGGTAGAGCTGACCTAACCTGCATTTAAGAATCTGAATGTTCCAGAGCATTAGAACAACCTATGTGCTGTTCACTGACACAAAAAAGAAAATTAAAAAGAAGACCTGATTTATTTAATAATTTTCTAGAAACTACAGCAATCTCCCCGGTTCAGGGGTTTGTTCCTTTGTTTTGGTTTGGGGTGTTTTTGGGGAAAGAGGGGCAGTCTCTTTTTTATTGCCTTTTTTTTTTAACATCATCAGCAGAAGAATGTGAATTGGCTTTTAACAAACTGCATCACACTAAACAAAATTTTTTTCCTCCTTTAGGGCAGATATCTAGATGACATTTGTATCCCATCTTGCTGAGAAAAAGATCCTTTGCTGCCTATAACCCTGCCTATCTAAAGAGAGTCATGTCTTTCTTCTCATTAATACTTGTTTCATAGAGAATTTATCCAAAAAGACTAATTTATGCTAGGCATCTGAACTTATAACTATACCTATGCAAAAAAACCCCTTTAAATCAAAACTACATGGAGAAGGGTATGAAATACTGGCTGCTAAAATCTCAAACAAGCCTTATACTAGTCTTTGAAGACATACGTTGTTTCTTTAAATCATCACATTCCAAATTAAATTTTTCACATTTCTAATAAAATCTCTTGTGATCTACGTTAAAACAACAGATTTTAAAAGTAGCACAAAAATACATGTGCTGTCTGTTGCGAACCTTAAAATTACATGATTCCTGTTTGCTATATTGGCAGTTTGCTTCCTTGATCATGAGCACATTAGGTTCTCAAAGTAGCCACCTTTCAATAAGATAAGTAGTGCTAATTTCCCCCCATTACCACCTTTCCCCGTTTTTAAAAAGGCTTTCTTGAACATACTTCAGCACAAAGCACAGACAACAGCTTTTCTGTTGCTGTTTCCAACCTTTTTCACCTTACCTGTGCATCAGCTGGTAGTACAGCACATCTGTTATCCAGAAGCAAAAAAATATCTTTGTGTAAAAATGGATGTTTCTTTAAATCCACTATATAATTGCTAACAATTTAATCTCAAGAGTTCCTGATGGATAACTGAACCACCCCCCTCCCCGATTTTACTCTAAGATACTGGAAGATGCCAGAGTACCGTGTGTAAGTGTCTTGGACAGAATAAACATAATACATCAGAACTCTTTTTTCTGTTGCAGCATTTACTGCTCTGTTCCGCATTTACTGAACTACTAATCATACCTTCTCCAGAGTAATATTCAGTTGGTACAATATTTTCATCCCAAATAATCTTCTCTGTAGGATAGAGAGGCATCTGGTTGAGTTGCTGAATTTGAGATATTCGTCGCTCATGACGGGACACCTAAAGAAAGGAAGCATTTCAAACCTAAGCCAAAAAGGAACAATAAAGATATTTTTGAAACACAGACAATAATTCATAGGGTGGTCACTTGCATTTTGTCCATAAATATTTTTCTAATTAAACATTTTAATATAACTAAATGCACACAGTGACATCAGAAGAGGAACGAACATAGTCCAACTGTTGATCAAAGTACTAGAACCAAACAATCATTTGGCTATTCAGCAGACCAAAAATGGCACAACAAAACTGAAAATACTCAGTCAAGGCTCAGCAGAGAATCAACTTCAATTAAAACTTCTCTTACTTGTCATTAAGAATATGGACAGCACCTAACTAACACTGCTCATTCAGTAACAGTTAGTCTTTATTTCCTCTTTGAGACACAAAAAAAAATCTATCCAATACTCTAATATACATTGTCTGAGCTAGTATCTCTCCATGGCATCCATAGGCATCATATTACTACCCTCTGAACCTTAGAAAACTACATGAACAATTTTTTCAGAAATCAACAACCACAAAACAAACTTACAAAAGATTTAAAAAAACAACAGCTATGCTATTCTAATACTGTTATCAGATTAGAAGCCTACCATAATGTTGGTAGACCGTGAATATCCAAACAACCATGATGTTCATCAAACAGTATTTCAAATCGGTTTGAGGCCCAAACAGGTACTGAATACCTAGATCTACTTTAGCAGATATTTTTGCTCTTAAATGGTACAAAAACTCTATCAGAAGAACTCAAAACCACTTCCAAGACTCTCCTTATTGGCTTAAAGAAATACAGTAGTTTCTCAGGGAAACTATGAACAGGCATTTTCAAATAGTTAATTTCTATGGTTTAAAATCCCATCTTAACATGCTAGTCACTGCTGTAACACTGCTGTGGTTCACAGGTGGCTGACAAAACGTTCTAAAATGACTACTTCATCGCAGTGTAGTTGCTGGAAGTGGCAATGCCTTGCGTTTTCAGTAGAAGAAGCGCAAGCAGCAGGAAGCACGTCGGTACCAGCAATTCCAGCAGAAACTCCTTCTCGAGGCCGGTGTCCTCCCCCTCGGGCAGCGGCGGCAGCAGGCACAGGTACGACGCCACCTGGTGGAGAACGTTGGAGCTGCGCAGCGAAAGGAAAAGAGGCCCCTGTCACACGGAACCAGCGACAGCGCACCGCGGCTGCCTTCGCCTGAAAGCAAATTCCAGCTGTCTGGTTCGACCAGAAACAAACAACTACGGGTCAGGCTTTCAAGTGAACCTCGTGTATAAGGTGTAAGCTGAACCTCTCACCTACAATAAACATGGCATGGGGTCTGTATTTTTTATTGTTTCAAGACCTGACACGGAACTCAACAACAAAGCAGACACTGCTTTTGTCAAAAATACATACTACTAACCTTTTACTCACAGCATTTACAATATAGTACAGTTAATACAGTGTCATGCTTTCATGATTTCTGTTAGCTCTTCCACAGAAGAGAGTGAAAAAAATAAACAGGTTAGACGTTAACTACTGGTTATGCACATGAGAAGTCAGAAGGAAAAAAGGCTGGAAATTTGTTAAATTTAATTACACTGAGAACCAAGATTTTCAATTTCAATTTGATAACTTACCTAAGAGGTCCAAATAACTTCACCAGTGCATCACGAGTATCTACTGCAGCTACATTTGAGAGTGCAAAATCATATAACTCTGGGAAATGTGCAAATGCTGCTCTCTGCAAAAGATCCACGCATGAAAACTGGATGTAAGCATATTAATGAAATGATTAAGTTTCAATACTTAAGAAAAAAGCATGGCTTCTTCTGGTTCATAACATGAACCACTCTATGGACCCCTACCAGGACAGAAATACAAGCCAAATTAAATCTCCATTTTTCTTAATACCATCTATTTGTTACTCCTCCACTTCTGACACAGTATCTTCATTATAACATCCTTCTACCAGCATTTGTTGTCATTAAAATAAAACATAAGGGAGCAGATATGTAGCTTTGCAGGCAACTAAGAAAAGCAAGAAGCAAGTTTAACATAACCATGCTTCCTTTAATTGTTCTGTTAAAACTGATGGGAATAATTCTAAAAAGTGTGTGTGAATTTACTTTGTCTCTTTTGTACAAGGGACCACTGCAGGCACACACGCACACTGATCTTGAGGAAATGCTGCCACCTACTGCATCACCACAGGGCCCTACAGCACTCCGCTTTCCCTTCTCAACAGGCTTAACAGAAACAGTTCATTTTGGGAACACAAGGTCCGAAATGCTGATGTTTTGCTAGAGCATATTAGTTAGTCATAGTCACATCTGCCATACTGAAGCATTACATGTCTTCAATATGGTACAGGCAGTCAAGCTAAAGATATTCCTGTAACTCAACTGGGAACATAAGGGGTTTGGTTTGGGAAATAACCTCATGCCTATTCCAGATGCAAATTAGACTAAACAGCAAAATCAAATCCTCTGTCTCTCACAAGCATTTCATCCTCTGCTTACCTGTAGAGAAGTAATTCTGTCATAGTGAATTGTGGTCATCTCATTCTCTGTCAAAGCATTTCCAGTCTGATCATTGATTTCAAAGCCAGTGTAGAATTTGAGCATATCTAAAAGCTGAGACATCATCAATATAAATTAGTGAATTAAAAGTAAGAGGCACCCTACCACAAACAAAACCACAAGTCAAGAGGAAAAATGTACAAACAAGAACTCCTCAAAGTTCTAGAAGAATTGGACAAAGGAGTGGCATCTAAATTTTATACTTGGCTGATACACAAAATAGTTTTTGTTAGGTATCTCATTTGCAAGCCATCAAAATTTCAGTAAAGTCCACAAGCAATAGGGTTTCTTGATACACTAGGACGTGAAACTGAAACTGATCACAGTAAGGTGATCTAGCCAGAGGCTGTCACTGAACCCAACTTCCAGCTTGCTGCTACCAAAAGGGAGAGGCCTTGCGCCCTTCTGCCCGCTCTGATGTTCATCCCTGAAGTTCATCCTACCTTTCAATGAGATTTATTTAACAAGAAAATGAACAAGTGCCAGAGATGGGGGACAGCAAGCAGCAGGAAAAGCAGCTGAGATGCAGGAAAGGGGACAGATCTTCAGATGCTGCCATAAAAAACCAATATGCTAGCTATGAGTGAGTAAACTGAAGAACGGGACTGAAAAACAGCTGCACTGCAGAGCAATGTGAAGTCAAAATGAACAAGAGAAGAATGCAGTGGTGACAACTTCTGCTGTGTGTGTGCTAAAGCATGCCAGAAGCTGCACGGCTTTCTAGTCTGTACTTTGAAGAACTTCTCAAAAACAGAAGCAGAAATATTACTCTGCTCTCGTGAGACCCCACCTAGAGTACTGTGTCTAGCTCTGGGGTCTCCAACACAAAAAAACCCATGGACTTGTTGGAAAATGTCCAGAGGAACTTACTATATGGATGAAGCACCTCTTCTGTAACAACAGGCTGAGAGTTAAGACAATTCAGCCTGGAGAAGAGAAGGCTCCAGGGAGACCCTATAGCTCCCTTTGCAGAACCTAAAGGGAGCTGGAAGAAGGATGGAGAAGGACTTTCCACGGGACATGCAGTGATAGGACAAGAGGGAATGGCCTTAAACTGAAGGAGGGCAGGTTTAGATTAAATATTAGGATAAAACTTTTTACATTGAAGATGGTGAGGCACTGGAACTGGCTGCCCACAGAGGCTCGGGATGCCCCATCCCTGAAGGTTTTCATGACCAGGCTGGACGGGACTCTGAGTAACCTGACCTAGTGGAAGGTGCCACTGTCCATGGCAGAGGGGTTGGAAGTGGATGATCTTTAAGGTCTGTTCCAACCCAAGCCATCCTGTGATTCCATGAAATGTAAGAGCAGTCACACAGAACTATTGTGTGAAAGATTCAAATAAACATGTAGTTTGCATCCAAACAAAAGCCTATCCTTAATAAAAAAAAAAAAACAAAACAATGGCAGCATTCAGAAACAAAGGGAACAAAAAAGTTTTTTTCAGGAACTTTGCATCTCACCTGGCAGAAGAGATGACCCTCTTTCTCTCTTTTAGCAAGACTCGACAGGTAACAGTGAACAACAAGATGGGAGTCATCCAGCACTGTATTAAACCAGCGCCGTGTGGGAAGCAAAGCCTGTGGTAAATAACATCATGTTAATACAAACAACTCCCTAAAAAATAAGAACTTCTGGCTTCTCTGAATTTTCCACTGCAAGAAGGCATATTAAGATAGATTGCTGCAGTTATTTGCATATCTAATACCCTCACAGAGGTAATAAAGCAGCATTTACACTGGGTTTACGCAGGTAAGCTGCTATGAACAGTCCTTTATGTAACAGGAGCATGGCACAAACTTGCCATTAGTGAGAATAGTGAAAAACGCAAATTAAATAAAGCAATTGTTCTACTAGTAAGTGTCTACATAATGATTGTGTGCTAAAAATGGTATGTCAAACTGCTTCAGCATTGTTTTAAATGTCTGTTTTCTACACTAATTTAATGGATTTTAAGCTTGTCTTCCTTAAAATTGCCAACCCTTTCTCTAAACATGATAAGGTATCTTCTCTTCTTTGCAAAATACTCAAGTATTTTTCAAATCTTCTATAACAACATAATAGAGATCTTTCCAGTGTAAATAGATTAAACTGCTATATGTGGCAACTGTTGAACAGCATGGAGTAAAAGACCACAAAAATTTAAGAGAAAACTTAGCTGTTCTCTACAGACTGAATTTAGAATGCCAAAAAGCACAGTGTTTAGAACTAAGATGAGGAAAATAAAAGAACCTGTAGTAAAAAATGTTGATTGCTCTGCACAGTAATTACAAAAACAAATTCATAAAACCGTAAGAACTCTCCATTGACTCATTACTTTCATATTACCAAATCACCTGTTTTGATGGCAGGGTATGCACTGTAATATGAAACAGTAATATTCTGAAAAAGGCTTTAACACAAGTAAAAAGAGCCCATTAACACAATACATGCTATGAAGGCAAAAAGAGNGGGTTTCTTGATACACTAGGACGTGAAACTGAAACTGATCACAGTAAGGTGATCTAGCCAGAGGCTGTCACTGAACCCAACTTCCAGCTTGCTGCTACCAAAAGGGAGAGGCCTTGCGCCCTTCTGCCCGCTCTGATGTTCATCCCTGAAGTTCATCCTACCTTTCAATGAGATTTATTTAACAAGAAAATGAACAAGTGCCAGAGATGGGGGACAGCAAGCAGCAGGAAAAGCAGCTGAGATGCAGGAAAGGGGACAGATCTTCAGATGCTGCCATAAAAAACCAATATGCTAGCTATGAGTGAGTAAACTGAAGAACGGGACTGAAAAACAGCTGCACTGCAGAGCAATGTGAAGTCAAAATGAACAAGAGAAGAATGCAGTGGTGACAACTTCTGCTGTGTGTGTGCTAAAGCATGCCAGAAGCTGCACGGCTTTCTAGTCTGTACTTTGAAGAACTTCTCAAAAACAGAAGCAGAAATATTACTCTGCTCTCGTGAGACCCCACCTAGAGTACTGTGTCTAGCTCTGGGGTCTCCAACACAAAAAAACCCATGGACTTGTTGGAAAATGTCCAGAGGAACTTACTATATGGATGAAGCACCTCTTCTGTAACAACAGGCTGAGAGTTAAGACAATTCAGCCTGGAGAAGAGAAGGCTCCAGGGAGACCCTATAGCTCCCTTTGCAGAACCTAAAGGGAGCTGGAAGAAGGATGGAGAAGGACTTTCCACGGGACATGCAGTGATAGGACAAGAGGGAATGGCCTTAAACTGAAGGAGGGCAGGTTTAGATTAAATATTAGGATAAAACTTTTTACATTGAAGATGGTGAGGCACTGGAACTGGCTGCCCACAGAGGCTCGGGATGCCCCATCCCTGAAGGTTTTCATGACCAGGCTGGACGGGACTCTGAGTAACCTGACCTAGTGGAAGGTGCCACTGTCCATGGCAGAGGGGTTGGAAGTGGATGATCTTTAAGGTCTGTTCCAACCCAAGCCATCCTGTGATTCCATGAAATGTAAGAGCAGTCACACAGAACTATTGTGTGAAAGATTCAAATAAACATGTAGTTTGCATCCAAACAAAAGCCTATCCTTAATAAAAAAAAAAAAACAAAACAATTGCAGCATTCAGAAACAAAGGGAACAAAAAAGTTTTTTTCAGGAACTTTGCATCTCACCTGGCAGAAGAGATGACCCTCTTTCTCTCTTTTAGCAAGACTCGACAGGTAACAGTGAACAACAAGATGGGAGTCATCCAGCACTGTATTAAACCAGCGCCGTGTGGGAAGCAAAGCCTGTGGTAAATAACATCATGTTAATACAAACAACTCCCTAAAAAATAAGAACTTCTGGCTTCTCTGAATTTTCCACTGCAAGAAGGCATATTAAGATAGATTGCTGCAGTTATTTGCATATCTAATACCCTCACAGAGGTAATAAAGCAGCATTTACACTGGGTTTACGCAGGTAAGCTGCTATGAACAGTCCTTTATGTAACAGGAGCATGGCACAAACTTGCCATTAGTGAGAATAGTGAAAAACGCAAATTAAATAAAGCAATTGTTCTACTAGTAAGTGTCTACATAATGATTGTGTGCTAAAAATGGTATGTCAAACTGCTTCAGCATTGTTTTAAATGTCTGTTTTCTACACTAATTTAATGGATTTTAAGCTTGTCTTCCTTAAAATTGCCAACCCTTTCTCTAAACATGATAAGGTATCTTCTCTTCTTTGCAAAATACTCAAGTATTTTTCAAATCTTCTATAACAACATAATAGAGATCTTTCCAGTGTAAATAGATTAAACTGCTATATGTGGCAACTGTTGAACAGCATGGAGTAAAAGACCACAAAAATTTAAGAGAAAACTTAGCTGTTCTCTACAGACTGAATTTAGAATGCCAAAAAGCACAGTGTTTAGAACTAAGATGAGGAAAATAAAAGAACCTGTAGTAAAAAATGTTGATTGCTCTGCACAGTAATTACAAAAACAAATTCATAAAACCGTAAGAACTCTCCATTGACTCATTACTTTCATATTACCAAATCACCTGTTTTGATGGCAGGGTATGCACTGTAATATGAAACAGTAATATTCTGAAAAAGGCTTTAACACAAGTAAAAAGAGCCCATTAACACAATACATGCTATGAAGGCAAAAAGAGTTGGATTTACAGCTAATTTCTCTTTTGGTTGTTCCAGTCACTTAAACAGGAATTCTAATCTTTCTGCAATACCTAGAGAACCAATATTAAATGTGCTGCTTCTAAGCATTTTACATCAGACAGACTTTAGTTCACCTTCCAACATATTTTCTCTTACCACAGTATATTACATACATAAGACTACAAGCTCTAATTTAAATTACTCAATCTATTGCAACTACAAGCACAGACTACATCAGTGATTTAACAGAGCCAGCCTGCAGAAATTCACCACAAAGCCATTTTAAAGTTCCCTGTGATACTGTTTCAGAAAACTCTGTTTTATTTTACAATGCCTTCTGAATCTGAAGGTACTCTAAATAAATAATTACTCATACAAGAAAGTGTAAATGAATGCCTTTTACTTTTAACACTGGTACTGCAGTGCTTAAAATTGTCTCACTTCCTTGGTATCTCTTGAAAAATTTAAAAAAACCTTGCTCCACTCCGTATTACTCTAACAAAATGAAGATCACCAGACCT
The DNA here is from genome assembly GCA_013397315.1 of Donacobius atricapilla. Lineage (NCBI taxonomy): Eukaryota > Metazoa > Chordata > Aves > Passeriformes > Mimidae > Donacobius > Donacobius atricapilla. The sequence goes on from WBMY01009318.1 coordinate 326,684, forward strand.
GGTACTGCTAAACAATGAACTCTAGTCAAACAGGAATAGTTTGCATTTCAGACTACTGCTGCTTTCTGGGATTTAACCCAATGACACAAAAGAGACTTTAAGCGACCTGTTATGCATTGGGAAGAATAATTCTGAATTACTCCTAACAGATTAAAGCATCACACATTTTCAGAAATTGCCAGTATTATTATCATCACTATTCCAATTAAATCCTCTCCACTGAGCACTTTAGGATCCCAGCTTTGTCTAAGAATTCAACTGGCTTATCAACATTGCTGGTCAGTTCCCAATATGGATGCACTGCTACAGCCTCTTATTTACAGGTGGAAAATCACTATTAAACAACCATATGCACAGCCGTGACATAACCACCTCCTATTTGAAATAAGGCTGTAATATGCACTTAAACCCTAAAAAAGTACACCTGGAAACTGGCTGAATCAATTTAAAAACTTACCTCAAGGTCTAGCATGAGTTCAATAAACCTCTCACAATAATGAACTTTGTCCATAGAAATAGGGCCTAGATAAAAAACATAAAATTTAAATTGATCCACATCACAATATATTTACATTTGAACAATTTCTTAAAAATAAATAAATGCTACAAGTATTAATTTTAATCTTGTTAAAACCTAATTAAAACATTATCCTCTTTTTAAAACAATCCTTTCTTATACTAAAAATTCTTCTGGTTAGCAATGAAAGAGTAACAGAACCAGAATTTCAGGAGTGATTTCATCAACTTTGAAAAACTTTCAATGTAACAAGCAAAAATGCTCACTTCCGTGAGATATCACTTGTTCATTATGTTTGTTAAGAACTTTGAATGCCAGGTACTCAAAAATACATTTTTAAAAGCTGCAAACAAGACTTGTGCAAAAGCCCTTGACCACGTTCAAAGGTACTCCGTGGTGACTACTAAGGGGCCCTTATAATCATGTCAAAACACACAAAGTTTCCTTTAATGACTTTCTACTTCTTACATCCTCCAAAGAACTCTTAAGAGTAAATCCTCCTAAAACAGGTCTAGCATAATTAGGAAAACAGAGGGGTAAGTATCCTTTCTGAGGAAACCACATTATGCAATTTACCCTTACAGCTCAGGTAGGAGCTGAAGTCTGCTAAGAGTTTAACAGCAAAAGCAAAACTCTGGGAACTGATTTCACCCAAATTGTGCTGCTCTTAGAGCATAATAACCCTTTTTTGTTAAGAGGCTAACACCTTCCTCTACAAACACTTTTCCTTTCTAAATCAGGCAAGGAGATAATTTTGCTTGTCACAATGACTCAAGAGCAGTCAAATCTTACAGAATTTCACTTCACTTAGGCTTTTGTTCTTAGTGTAAATCAACAGCATGAACAGACAGAGCCTTATGATATCCATTTAAACCATCTATTTAACAAGGCACCCAAGTACATGTGAAATGCTTTAATGCTTTAAGGCTTTAAGCACACAATAAAGAATATCCGTTCCAGAAATACTGTTTTTACTAAGTACAGACTGAACAGAAGGAGTCTTAAAGTAGCTTTTTGCTGTTTCATTTTTAAAGTATATACAGATTTGAATATTAATTTTGATATGAAATCCATGCAGACAGGCAAAAATTTCCCAAAAAGCCACACCTGAACAAGGTCCTCATCCTCAGGCTGATATCCTAAGGACCAGTTGCTTCAGCAACACAAAAAGATTTTCACACAGATTACCAGATAACAAAGTAACATAAGAATCACAGTTACCTGAGACAGGTATTGACTTTAGAACAGAAATGAATTTCTGAATGAGCTGTGAAAGAAATCTTCTCTCTCGATATGCTCTAAAATTGGACATATGATAAAAGAATTAATACTCCTTAAATGCAGACAAGAAGTATGTTGTAACTTTCACTAATACAGAGTTAGCTGCTTCAAAATTCATGAACGGTAGTAGGTTGCTTTGAAACACACCTAAACTGTTTCGATAACTTTTCTCTCTGCATTCAGGCACAGATTAGGAGCCTACATTTTTAGGCACAGAAACTGATTAACATGCTTCTTACTGTGTCAAGGAGAAGTAAGTCTCCTCCTACACCTTACCATATTGCAACACAAAGGCATTAGAACATTCAATTTTGGTGAGATAGACACTGATTCACTGACACACTTGCATAAGCTATATGCCTAAGAGCTAAGCTTTTGTTAAAGGTCACAAAAAAAGTGAGTTGCTACATGAATATTCTTTTATGCTTTCATCCTTTAGTTTTAAGATTTCAAAAATTCACTGATCAAATAAAATATAAAGTTCTATAATAGTATTTTGCATAAAGACTACTGAAAACCAGAACGGCTTCCAGGAGGCCACATATGATCAATCCTCATTTGCCACAGGTTTTCAAAAAACATCTTTTTCATTGGAACTATTTATTTCAGCTGAAACACAGTGAATGTATTACGGAAAAAAGGGTTCTCTACATACTGCATTCTTGACTCTTCATCCATTTTTGCATCATTTTTCTTAATTAAATTCCAGAATTTTTTTAGCTTTGGTGTCTTTTTCAACTCTTGTTCCAGTCGATTCTGAAATGTTAAAATGACACTCAGTCAGCAAGGAACCTTGCTTTCATGAGACAAAAATACAGTCCAGTCTTTTTATTAAAAAAAAGAAAAAATATATAACAAACTGAAATAAAGACCTGTCTCTGGCTATTCTCAGTGAGTATCACTGTAAAACAAAAATGTAATAATGTTAGAGAGTCCAGCCACAACTAGATGTCAACTCCATTGCCTCCCTGTGACCTCATGGCCTTGTCTACACATTATAGCTTGAGGAAGCTATAAACAACAAAGCTCAGTCTTCTGAAAAATTACATACCAACATTATTACATGGAAGTTTGCAATAAACAAGGAAGAATTTAGCAAAGCACACAAAAATATAATTCCACAGCAATGCTGTAAATATTAAGAGTTCCCTAACAGTATCCCATGAGAGTTTACTTAACAAGACTTGGATAATGCTTAGGAAACTTCTGCCAATTAACAGTGTTATGCTTACAGGTTGTAGAGCCATCCACATCGGTAAGGAAATGAGCTGCTGCACCTGACCTCTGATCAAATCCACTTCCTGTTAGAAAGTTACAGATGATAAAAATTTTTAAAACATTCTTAGGTTTTCTGATATGTCTGTCTTACAAAATACACCAACATACATGACCATCTGACAGAAGTATTTATATTGTTCTATTAGATTTCACAATTTCCTAGTAGGAAATTGCACTACAACCATATCCAGTGATACCTCTGTACTTTAGGTTTTTTCATGGAGTCTGTCAGTTCTTGATACTTGACCAGGGGCCCCATCCAGGCAAGTATTTTTAGCACAAAAGCTGCTGAGAACTGACGTTCCTTCTTCAGTCATTTCTTATTCTTGAACTCACCTACTGTGCTTTCTCTACTTGTTTTTAAGCTCTTCTTTGTCTCCCGAAGCCCTTAATTTATCCATTTTCTCTCCCTTCTTCTACACTGTTCCCATTGTCTGAAACAAATCATTTTCTCCATGTCAATTCAAATGTGCTCTCTCCAACTACACTTGTGATCTGGGTCCACAAAGTTTTCATTCTTTCCTGAGCTACTGAAAAATTTCAATAAACATCTGAAGTATGCATTCACGGACAAATACTGCCTTCTAAGCATTCTGAAACTTCAGATTTCAGTGCTCTTCACTTAAAACTCTACTGTGACTATTCCATTCTGGGTTTCACAGAGAAGGGCAGCTTCTAATAACAGTGTGCGTTTACAGACACATTTTCACCAGCTTCTCTATCATGTTGTATTAGAAATGTGCTCCGCAAGGATTCTGTAGTCACCATCAAACTATTTAAAATGAAGAGACATTGTACCATGCCCACTACAGAAAAATACTATCTCAATAAACTATATGCATAAAGTTCAAAGTGGTTACTGGGTCCCAAAAATCGAATAATGCACTTTTGTTTTGTCTGAGAGACAATTCTGTTACTTGCGCAGACCCTGACATGGAGTAATACACCCCATGTGCAATGTAAGTAAGGAAAAGGCTCAGTAGCAAGAGAGGTTAGAGAGCACTGCTTCATATAACAGGTAATTGTAAATTGTTCTTCCTGCTTGCTACTTAGGATCTTTAACTCTGTTTTAACTATAGATTGAGAACACAAGTTGGTTTGATGCTTTCTTTAAACTAACTCAGGAGAACAGCAGATAAAAATCATATCTAAACCTGGTTTCAGAAGTGAAAAAAGCCTCACTTTCTTAATAGTTATTGGAAATAATTTTTGTGCTATTTCCTAGGCAAACTAAAAAGAGCACAGTAGTAACTAATCTGTTTTAAATGTAAAGCACATTTTCAAATATAAACACATAAATTTTAAAGTACCTTTTTGAATACAAGAATTTATACTAAATCCAGTCTTTTAATTGTTTAACTGCCAATCCTCCAGTTTCAAGTCTACGACCTTGTGTCAGAGAAAAGCAGATGTGATGAGAGAGATAAAGTAAGAGTCAAACCTGAGGGTAGAAGCTCTGTGTTTTCCTTAAATTGGAATTTTGCTTCATCTGCCTCATAAGAAGAAATTGCTCAAACTAAAATGCTCTTAAACAGAGAACAGCATAAACACACTGGAAATATTTACAGTTACTTTTAACATACCAAACTATTGAAGCAGTGATCAAGGAAAAGCAGCAGGACTGTCTGTTCATGCAGAGAGTACTCACTCTCATCTTCGACCAGCGACGCTTCCAGTATGCGTTTGAAAAAGAAAGGAAAGTGTTCTGGCCTTTTTTTGAATGTCTAGGAATAGAAGAGGAAAGTAATTTTGAGTCAGTTTGACACAATTTCAATCTTCATTCACATAACATAGCTTAAGTTCTCTAAAGCCATTTAAATCTATAAAAGAGGGGATTAGTTTTTCTCATTTTCATTTATTCTGACCAGGCAGCACAAGCAAAACAAACTAATGATACCTTTCTGACAAGGGATCTTCCCCCTAAACCTTCTGCATAATCTAACAGGAGATGCACAGGACAAACTAAACAAGAAGCTCAGGTGAAGTCTTGTGGGGATGTGCACAGAAGTACTCTAAAACCTCCAGGTAGAAGATAAACGGTAGGTTTTGGCCAAAGCCATGGCAGCCCTAAGTGACATGCAAAAAGTGAGCAAGTAAAAACCACCACAGATTAATTATAGTCCTGGAACTTACAATCATGAAAAAACTTACAATCAGAAAAACCTGAGCAGGAAAAAGATAAATTGAATAATCACCAAGATAAAATAGTTCCTTTACAGGGACAGTCATGTACCAAATAAACTTAACTAAGCTGCTTGGAATATTACATGTACCTGTTGTTTTAATTCTAGTATGTATGTCAGAAGAAAAGCACACAGACAACATACGAGCAAGTTATTAATCCTTCGTGCTTTGCCAGCACTCAAGTAACGGCACACATATTGAAGTAGGTGTGCTTCTGAAATATTGCCTGCATAAAATGTCTAACTAGCCTTCCATTGTTGAGATAGCCCGTAAAACCTGGATTGTTTGTAGAAATCTTAAATAATTCCTAAACCTTTTATCACCAAAAAAACCCCCAAAACCCAAAATAAAAAGCGCCCCCCCCAAAAAAACCCAAACACACAATATACACAAAAGAAAAGTAAGACATTATTTTTCATATAAAGCAAAAAAGGTAGAAAACGATATTCACAGGTTTTAAGCAAGACATTATTGGTTAATACGTTAGACATCCAGTGGTGCCTTCTTGTATATATAGATATATAAATCCTGCTTTTTCTTTCAGTATCAGAGCAAGAACTTCTCTGTAAATACCCAACCTCTGTCAAGTACCAAAAAGCAAATGCTGGTGATAATGTTTGGCATCTCACAGCAGAACCAAGGACTTTAACACCACAAGGAATCAAGTAATTTTTCACCTGTCCATTCCTTTCTCCAAAAAAGAACACAAAGTTTAAAACACCATATGAGATATTCTAGCTGAGGTACCATTTCCTTTAAACACTACAAGCTCTTCTACCTTCTGTCACTGTAAGTGAGCACACCATAAAAGCTGCAACTTGCAGATCAAAGTCAATTCTAGCTGCAATTGAAATCAGTTACCTCCCACGCAGGGACATTCTCTCTGAACTTCTCATTCACCATACAGCAGATTGACATTAAATATGCCTTACTGGACACCTCTGGAGAATAATTCATCCATAGGTAATTTTCAAGGTACTGACTGTGAAGAGATAAAGAGTATTTCATTAGTTGCAGCCACCCACATAATCTGTCACTCATTTAAAAAAGCAGTTATCCACGAGGATTTTTTTTCCTCCTTCCCCTGAAAGCCATCTTCATAGTTTGTGAGTAGTTCCTCAAGTTACCTCTCATCTAGGTCACTGAAGCAAAACTTGTTAGATTCAGTAACTGATGACATTAACCATATTCACAGAAAGGACAGGAACCTGTAACTCTGTGCTACTGCTGACATAAAAATTCCAGAAGTCGGTTGCTTGCCAGTTGTTAGTGTCAAACCCTTAGCCGTAATTTGCATTTTCTCTTATGCATTTTTTTCTAATTAAGATGCAAAAACCAAGGGAAGTTTGTCCTTTTGTAGTTGCTGGTAGTGATTTATGGACTTGAGCCTTTTTGAAACAAAGAATGCACCTCAAACAAAAAACATCTTGTATTTTTTCTTAAGATTTGAGAGAAGAAAGAACAAGACAGAACATAAAATATTGTGGGTTTAAGTACATACTGCAAATATTTATTTTACATCTTTTTAGACATACTCTATAAGTTCTTCCAGGAAAGTCTGAAGCAGTTGTAAACTACTATTTGAAGAGATTTCCATTCTTTTTCAAGAGAAGAAAACGTTAATGATGCTGCTGCAGCACAATTCATTTTTAACCTCATAGTAAGAAACATAATCCAAAAAATTCTCTAATTTCAGTGAGTTCTGATTAAAGGCTTAATGACACTTTCCAAATTAGAGAACCAAGTTTTTAACTTATTTCATTCATATGCTCTTTCTCAGTGCTCCACTTACTCTAGAAATTGAGACTCGTAAAACAAGAAACACTGAGATGTCACTTACACTTACAGAATTATTTCCCCTTTAAAATAAGCTCTCCTCACCTAATTTTCCTGAGTACGCAATTCACGGCCTTACGAAGTATGAACAAATACACTACCTTCAAACTGTCTTACTGCCCTGCATTTGCTTCTCACCTCTACAGGTTCCTATGAAAAAATAACTCCAAATTTCCCTCCCATTAGCTTACCTGAATTCAAGAAGCATTATCTTCCTAATTGCAAACCTAAAAAGGAAATATTAATCAATTAACACAGGAAAGAAAACCTCCCACACACAGCTGCAGGGAAAATGGCTATATTTTCCCTTATTTCATCATATAAGGAAACTTGCAGAAACACTCAGGAATTATTTCTGTCCTGACATTTCCATGCAATAGCAACCACTTGAATGCAGAAGCAACTGCTGTAACACTGTGGAAGCTGAAGTTCATAGAGATTCTTTAAGCAATTAAATTCACATTTTAAATAAATTCATATAAGTCTTTTAAATATGAAGACACCACTTCCAATTGCCTTGATGATACAAACTGCTAGCAGCTGTGTCTGTCTTGTGGAGAACTACAATTACACATTTGATCTGTTCATAATGGTATTTTTTCTTAACGACTGGAAATGGAAGTTTGCTTTCACTCCATATGACAAATTCTTAGATTGCTTTCATACAGGAATAATACAGAGAATTCTCTGCAGAGCTCAATCTTCCCCAAAAAGCTCCAGCCACAGTTACACCTGTTTTCTGCACAGAGAGCTGCAGAATGCAGTGTATCTTGGATTTGTCTCCCCCATGTAACAGTACAACTCACAAAACTAGACTTTCCCTTCATGAATCTGGTAACAGCAGCCAGAACAGAGAAGGAAGTTAGAGGGAGTGCACTCCATAACAGTTTTTTTTTCCTTAGTGACAAAAGGAGAGCTCAGCCTTCTATAACTGCCACAACAAAACTGACATAAAAGACAACAGACTACCAGGTAAAGGGTCTGAATTAACTCAAACCATCACATTTAAGGTTTATGGGATTAGGAACCCTCTTGTTACCACATTCAGACTTTGAAATACCATAATGAATTAACTACTTAAATGCAATTGAGTAATTTTCATCTGCTTTCAACATGTAGATGAGTTCTAAGTATTCCATCAAACATTAGAAACAATTCTAACATGGTAATATTGGAATGGTGATAAGAGAAAGCAACTGGTGTACTTACTTTGACCTGACAATTTCTTTTGTATATACATCTTCAATGACCTATGGAAAAAAAATTTAAGAGAATTTTATATATCCACTAACATGATTCAAAACGCATTAAGACATTTTACTCTGAATTTGTTACTCTCTGCTTACTGCTATTAAAATACTTTCAATATTTTTTTGCAACAAGAATTAAGGAATCTGCACTATAAGTTGCAACAGGCACAGATTCACATCACATGACACAGAGATGCAGTTCAGCTGTTTATGTACATCCTGACAATCTACAGTTCTAACAATCACAGACAAATTCTATCACAAATACTACAAAATAAACTGAGGCTAAACAGGGAGATTTAGGCAAACATCCACAAAAGAAAAGAAAATAAACTCAACATTTAAGTACCCTGCAGTACACAAGACCAAACACACCATGCAAAATTTTAAACATTCAAAGCACACTTATCCACCAGAACAGCAACAAAGTTGTCTGATGAAAGCTCACCAAAGAAGCTTGTAGAAAGAACACAGTTCAGAAATACCTGCATCTTTCATCCCGGTTTGATTTCTAAAAGTAGAACCCCCTCAAGTATCTTTTAACCTCAAAGGAGATGCTCAAACGTCTTTAGCCCTCATAAATTCTTGGCCAAAATAAACTGAATAGCATACAAAAGAACTGCATGCTACAGCACACCTTCCCAACAGTGCCTACATTAACAAACTACAAATACATAACAAATTACAGTGTCTCAAGCAACAGTTGACCTTCCAAGCAGTCTCCAATAGTCTCATATAAAATAAGCAATACTAAATATTAGCATATCATGGAATGGTTGATCCTTATTCTTTTTTATCCCCCAACAAAATTCCAGTAGAAGTAATTACCTTTACATCAAAAGACAATGTTTTCTTCACATGTGGAGCCCAGTATTTATTTGCTAGCTGCACAAGGAAAAAAAAAAAGGTTAAATACATACATTTTCATGTCAATAATACATCTCTACAACATATCCCATCCTCAAACACTGTTTCACTAAATAATACTTAATTTCTGCTTATACTAACTACAAGTAACAAAATTATGTTTTCTAACAGCAACGCTTATCAACCATTTAAGGCCTTTATGCCTAAACCACTTTCAACAGAAATGCAATTATTTGGAAAAAATTTCAGATGCATAGGCTTCTATCTAATGAACATTTCCTATTCTTAAGTTACATCTAACAAATCCACCAAAAATAAACCATAATCTTTCAGGAACTGAAAATCCCAAATGGCAAGTGATTCTGCTTCCTTGAGGAATCTGACAAGTAACTAGAGGCTATATACAAAAGTCCAGCATTTGAAAGCTGTTTGCTGCAGCCATCACTTCACCAATACATCTTGAGCCACGATGACAAGAGCTTCCTGTGCAACTTTGCTCAAGCTTCTTCATGCTCTAGAAGAGGAAGGAGAGCAGATTTCCAAGAAAAAACAAACAAAGTGTAGAAAACCACTTAAAACTTTCACCAACAAGGAACTCTCGGCAGCTTTTCACAGGCTAAAACGTGCCCTACCGNGCTCCCGCTGCTGCCGCTCCCCCGCTCCCCGCTGCCGCCGGCCCGCTGTGGGCGCACGGGCTTGCTGCCACACTCAGCCTTCCCGTGCTCAGTGAACCCGCTCAGGGGGACTCCCGTTTTATGTATCGCCTAAAGCGCAGCTTTCTGTCCATCTAACGGGGAAAAAAAAGACCCTCTTTTGACCATCCAACAATTGCCGCCGACACCCGAGCGTCGCTGAGCGCTCTGTCCGATCCACAGGGCCGTAATTAAGGCCATCTACTTAAGAGTTGGACAGGACCGTCCATAGGGGTCCCTTCCAACTCGGAATACTCTCTGAATCTCTTGAAATATGTGGAGGAAAGGCAGAGGGACAAGGGGAAAATTGCATCCTCAAGAAAGTCAACAGCTTTAGAATGGTTTGCTATTAACTTATTCCATTTGGTAAACAGATTAATTAAGGAGGAAATTAACAGACTCCCCAGGGAAGTTACTGTGCTTTGTTTCTGGGTTCATTATCNCATTTTCATGTCAATAATACATCTCTACAACATATCCCATCCTCAAACACTGTTTCACTAAATAATACTTAATTTCTGCTTATACTAACTACAAGTAACAAAATTATGTTTTCTAACAGCAACGCTTATCAACCATTTAAGGCCTTTATGCCTAAACCACTTTCAACAGAAATGCAATTATTTGGAAAAAATTTCAGATGCATAGGCTTCTATCTAATGAACATTTCCTATTCTTAAGTTACATCTAACAAATCCACCAAAAATAAACCATAATCTTTCAGGAACTGAAAATCCCAAATGGCAAGTGATTCTGCTTCCTTGAGGAATCTGACAAGTAACTAGAGGCTATATACAAAAGTCCAGCATTTGAAAGCTGTTTGCTGCAGCCATCACTTCACCAATACATCTTGAGCCACGATGACAAGAGCTTCCTGTGCAACTTTGCTCAAGCTTCTTCATGCTCTAGAAGAGGAAGGAGAGCAGATTTCCAAGAAAAAACAAACAAAGTGTAGAAAACCACTTAAAACTTTCACCAACAAGGAACTCTCGGCAGCTTTTCACAGGCTAAAACGTGCCCTACCGCTGCGTTCGGTACCGCTGCCTTGCACCCTCGCCGGTGGGAAGCGCGGGGGGAAATGCCCTCTCGCTCGGGACAGAGGGCAACATCTCTCGTCAGTCACGGCCCCTTTCCCCATCAGCCACGGCCTACAAAGGCCATTTAAACACCGAGGCGCCGCCGCCGCCAGAACGTCCCTCGCAGCCGAGGCTGCGGCCCTACCTGTGTCACGTACTCCGCGTTGATCTGCGACACCGTGGGCGCCACGATCTTCTTCGGCGGGGCCGAGGGCGCCGCCGTGGCCGTGGCCGTGGCCGCNGGACCGTCCATAGGGGTCCCTTCCAACTCGGAATACTCTCTGAATCTCTTGAAATATGTGGAGGAAAGGCAGAGGGACAAGGGGAAAATTGCATCCTCAAGAAAGTCAACAGCTTTAGAATGGTTTGCTATTAACTTATTCCATTTGGTAAACAGATTAATTAAGGAGGAAATTAACAGACTCCCCAGGGAAGTTACTGTGCTTTGTTTCTGGGTTCATTATCCATCACTTGCCGCTCCAGTCCTTTAAACTTCCAGGCAGGTCCTATCGAAGTCTGTTTGAATATAACCTCCTTTGCTTTCATATCAAGGTGATCTCCATTTCATTTCTTCAAGCAGAGGTTAAACTAAATATTCTTTTTGAAGTTGAATTAGCATGTACAATCACAATGAGAAAAGTAATGACAGTACCTTGAATAGGATCGGACAATGGCTGCATTCCAATAAATATGCCTGCTGTATGCCTTTATTTTAGAAGATCCAGAAAGATGAAAACTAGTAAAATTTAAAAGTTACAAAAGTACCAGCAGCAAATTTTGTAAATAACAAGGATTGAAATTGAAGCTACAAAACAATGATAAAAAAGGATAAAGGAATGTAAGTTCATTACCTATAAATACAGGCTAAAAATAGGAAGTTTCTGAACCTGCTTTCAGATGGAAGCCAAAAGTTTGATTTGTGTAAAGATGGGATAATTAGGAGAGGCAAATGCATTTTGGACTTCGTAAATTTTGTAAAAAAAACATTGTGAATTTTCTAGAACAGCCTTGCACGGCTGACCTAAATCTTCTGCTTATGGTGGACCATCAGACTTGTGTCAAAACCCACAAAATTTCCATGTTATCAAATCTATGAAACCTCAATGAGGAGTGTACTTTTACTTAACTTTTGGCATTTGGGTGTCCCAGTGACGAGGTCAGTAGTCTTCAATCTCACTACAGTCACTGTGGCAATAGAGGTCCTTCCAACGGGCAAATCAGAACTAATCTAAGTGCTGTCATTCTCTGATGGAGCTTCTGATATCAGCAACTAATATTAGATGCCTAAAATTAGGCTGTAGGACTACATCCCTCAGTGAAAATGCCAAAGTGACAGATCCCCTGTTTTATTTCCTATAAATTATATATTATTTCCTATAAATTATATATTATTATATAAATAATATATTATATATCTATATCTATANATATATTAAATTTTTATCTATACAGGGTATTGTTTATTTAGAGAGTGCTGGGACAGTAAGACTCCAAATGAGTAGCAAAAGTATAAATTAGTGCTTTGGAAAAATACATTGCATTCATCCTCAAGAGCAGGAAAACCTTTAAAGAATTGTGTTGAGACCAAGCATAATGACACCCAGTGTTGCACCTTGGTCCCCATCTGTGAATCTCACCCCAGCTCACAACTGTCTATTAAGACTGGTCTCTTGAATTCCTATGCTCAGTTTCCCCCAGAGTGGAGGCACATCTGACACTTTCCACTCCAAACTCCTTTGTAATTGAGGAGAAATAAAACCCTGTACCCCATCATCTCAGCAGCCTTCTGTGAAGTTCTTCATCTCTCTATGCTCATTGGCTTGTCAAGAAAATCAAATATTCCTTTCAAAAACCTGTTAATTCATTCATGAAGACATGTATTATTTAAAAGTCACACATTTGAGTAGATGCAGTTCTCAAGACTATTATTCATTTCTAGACTGCATACAGTCCTGGTCAATTTATATTGCATGCTGATTTCTTGCTTATTTGGCTCTTCTTGTTTTGGATGCTTCCCCTTCTATATTGTTGTAACCAGAAAAGATATGCTTTTCTCCTTTTCTTTGTAAATGGTATAAGCCAAGGTCATCAGTAAGCTGGCCATTGCCCTTATTTCAGTTATACTCTCCTGAGCACAGTTCCACAGAACAGGAAGTACATAGTGATAAATCAGCAGAGGTTGAGTCTATGTTCACTGTTTTCTACCTTTTAGATTATTTTAGATTCTACCTAGAGTCATAGAAAATATTAATTCGTAGCAATGAAAACTCCAGACAATTAACAGATAAAGATTTCAAACAGTAATTTTGTTTGTTACTGCTTTAAGGTCATCAGTGAGACATGACCAGTAAATTCAGCAGATTCAGCAGGGCCGTACTTCTAATATAAACACTGTCACACTTTTGATTGTTTGTCTAGCACACAGAGGTTTAGACTTCAGCTTCTTAAACCCTGGACTAAGATGCGGACTCTGTATGGATACCATCTTGCAACTTCGTATACTCTGGTAGGAAAGTTTTGTTCCAAAGCAGGTAAAAAATACCAGTACTGCACTCAGCATGCAAAGTGGCATTATCTTACCCATTCTATTTATTAATTTTTTTCAAAATTATGAGCAGGCATCTTGTCTGGTGGAAAACTGACTTGTTCTTCTCCAAGGAAGCATTTTGCTGGGACAGATGATTCCCCGTGTGCCTCAGCCTGGTCACTGCAGCACAGCAGCAGAGACTATCCCTGGCTCTTTGATCTGGAATGATGGGGTGGCTACTAGCACAACTCTACTGTCACCTGTCCAGGTGGCTAAGGGAGCAGAACAAACGTTCCCCTGACATAAGATAGAATTGGAGATATCAAAAACTTCTTTCCAGGGTGAAGACTCTGTTCTCTCATAGCTGAGGGACCACACTCATAAAGCAGCAAAGCAGCTCGCTCACAGCAGCATTGTTGTACTGCCCCATGCTCCCCCATCCAGGGGTTGGATCCAGTTTTGCTGCTGGTCCACCTGTACAGTTTCAAGCTAGTCATAAAGTTCCAGTACATGACCAAGGCTGTTGAGTCTTTGGCCTCAATTGCTTCTTGATAGAGACACTGGGGCCTGAGAGGTGGAGACACTTCTTCCTTCCCAAATCATTGACTGTGGCTGTACTTCCCCTTCCAACAGTAGTTTTTTTCTCCTTTCTGCATATACTGAATATCCTTAGTTTTTCTTGGCCCCTGTGTTCCATAACTCAGAGGCCAAGGGAAGTTCACATTCCCTTTTCGAAAGCGAGCCGTGAGTGTTCTGACAGCCATGTTCTGTGTGCAGAAAGTCAAAACCAGCTGAGTTTTGATGGCTGAATTGTGCTTTTGCTGTGCACAGCTTAAAAATATTGAGGTGGTCAAGGTGGATTTTAAAACATCGATGCTTCTCAGGATGGGGGTTGAAATATCTGGGGCGCATCTCAGCACTGTCTTGGGAATGTGTTATCTGGCCTAATATAATTGCATTATACTACATGTGTACGCTTAGCTTTGGGGAGGTACCTAACTGCACGCTGCACACCTCAACTTCAAGCAGATGAATCTCAGCCTGAGTGACACTCAGCCATATGTTGGGTAGCCTTTCTGTGAAGCGAATCTGTAAAGCTTAGGAGAACGCATCGCTTTAAAATTAGCTTTTATCTTATTTTATTGACTTTTGCATGTACACAAGAGATTTTTCAAGAGACGTTCCTCTCTCTGAAAAGTTCTGAAACTGCAATCTCCGCATATTAGAATTTCAAGTGCCATCATGCATCATGTATACATACCAACTTGCACTTAGAGCTTTCCTTCTAACTAAAGCAAGGAAGTGACTATGAATATGCAATATTTTGAAATATTTCTTGCTACGTTATATGAAATAAGTTTTTGAAAGGGATGAGGGGATAAATGGCATATAAATAGAATAATGTGTACATTATGCAAAGAAGATCTAAAATCTCTGTCTCTTATCTGTTGAAATTATAGACGAAACATATTGATTTAAAACTGCTTTCAGGTAAATAACATTTGGAAAATATTCTCAAAAAAATAGAGGAATCCTTTAACATGTAAAAAGCTTAGGCACAATGACAAGGGGTTATTGCTTTGGTTATAGCTCATCCTTCGTAGCAGTTAATATTCATATAAACTAAATGTTCAGTCTGTTCATTACAGCTTTAATTCAATCATGTCACGTTGGTTTTACTATTTTATTTATGTGCATTCTTCTAGTCCAAGACTTTTGTCACTGTGTTCATCTCATTAAATATGTGTACTTCCACTCAGTAAATATGGGTACTTTCAAAAATGATGCCTCAGTTTAGTAACAGATGCTTCTTAAAATATTTAGAATTTTAAAGTGTAAAGAAGCCATCAGTAGCATTCTGATTTGTGTATAAATATTTATTTAGCACACATTCTGGCCAATGTACTGCCCTTGATTTTTGTGCAAAACTTACAGTAACTTCAATGGATATTCTGAGCTCATGACTAGAGGAAAATATGGTTAATTCAGCAACCCAGCTGCTTTTATATCCCAGAATAGCAAGCAGTGCCTCTAGTGAAGGAAACGGTGAAAGAGGAGACTTTGTGTCGTTCTTAGCTTTCTGTTGCTGGGCTCACATTTGGGTAACAGCCCAAGTTAGAGCAGACTCTGGACTATTCTAATTCTCTTCAGAGACTTCTGGCTAGGTTCGTGCCAGCTGAGGAAGAACAGTGGTAAGAAGTTGAGATCAATGGTCAGAAAAGCTCCAGCAATATTTGCTAAAAATCCTGTGAGAGGATTTTATGTGATAGAGTTTCTATGTAGAAAAAATTAATACAAAATACATCTGTTTGATGGAGAAATTCCATCACTGAAATGAGATTTTTAAGGCAAATAATTTCCATTCTGCTAGTGCTGGCATGAGAAGTGCTATAGAAATTTGGGTCTTTTTGCAGCATCATTGTAAAAGTACATTCTTCATGACATCTCTTTTCTCACAATAAAGGAAAAAAAAATACACATTGCAGACAAAACTGTAACCTAACTTACATGCAGCATAAAACTCAATTGAGACAGCAATTCTAAGATGCTGAGAGCTAGCTCCAGTTTCCTAAAGCTCTCATCCTTGCTTTTCTCTGTATTTGCTAGGTTTTTGGTAGACATTTCCATTAGCATTTCAGGATTTTAAAGGAGTATTAAAAGGCAATAAAACAGAATACCTACTGAAAACAGCAAATTCACACCTCTGTAATACTAAAAAAATGTTTTGACTTTTAATAATTCCTTTTATTGAAAAAAAGCCTTCTACTGTAATATAAACAACAATATTACTCAACAAATCATTTTGGCTTATTAGCAAATTTTTCCTCTGTTAATTGCATTAGCATCAGACATGTTATTCAACACCTGAGGGGATTCCTCTGGAGCTATTCTCACTACCCAAGTACCTGCTATTTTTAAGACCCAGAGAATAAAATACAAGATACAGTACACTACAAGCAAACCAGGTTGCCAAGATATTGATCCAAGGTTGCTCTCAGTGTCATGAAAAAATCCAAACCTGTTTTGATCTTTAAAATTATCCTCAATTTGGCTGCTACACTTGGGGTGTCTAGATAGCTTAGCATATTTCTACTTCATTTAGTAGGACTGTATTGTCACTAACAGGAATCTCTCTGCTCTGCTGTGTTTTCAGGATCATCTTAGAAACAAAATAAATTAGAAATTGAGGAAATAATCTGATATTCTGTGGCTTAGCAAGCTGCTTTTGCAAACACATTCTAGGGATTAAACTTAATACTCAAAAAAAATGCAGAGATAAAATAATGCCACTTAGCATCCAGAAAGCATTTTCCTTTATGTCAATAGGATTTGAGCACAGCGGATTAAGAGTACAAAGGGGAGACACCACGCATAGCTGCCTTCTTTATTTAGGAACAGTCTTTTACTTTTTTAAATAGCAGTGGCCATGGAATTCTGCTTCCCCTCCTTCACTATGTCAGCAAGGCAGGTTCCAGTGCCACAGGCAAAGCTGGACGGTCACCATATCCATGTGCTCCTACTACCCTACACACCGGGATGACTTTGAGTGGAGAATGACAGGCATGGTTGGCATCATCACCGGTCAGCTTCTCCCTTCTTCCCGCACTCGCATCCTCAGGCACTATTTACACACCGTGGCAGCACACGTGCAACAGCCAGCCCCATGACTCACAGAATGGGGTCTAACAGAGCCATACACACTGGCACCAGGGACACTGCAAGGATTCCAGCCAAGAGGGAAAATTTCCGCCACATATCCAAATCATGTCGAGTGTGTAACAGTCAAACCACACATGAAGGTATCCTGGGAGCAGTCAGGAACTGGAATGGCAGAGAACAAAAGTAAAATAGCATTCAGAGACCCATAACTCAGCACAGACAAAATGACACTTTCATGTTAGAACAATAGTTTCTGAATGAGGAGGTATCAGTTCATTTGTGAGTGATTTTGTTGTCGTAAGACTGATTTCTCCTTCACTTGTGTGGACTTTGAAGATTCACTTTTTCAACAGAAGAAAAAAAAAAAAAAGCTGTTTAAAAGCTGCTTGACAGAACTAGTCATTATATGAAGAAATACAACTTATTTGCTTAACCTGGAGAAAGAACATTATAGGAGAGCATAGAAAAGTCACTTCTGGAATTTCAATTTTCCTTATGATAACTGCCTCTCAGACACATCCCATCCACAGCCATCAGACCATAAAACCAGGCTATTAAATTAAAACTTAACACTTTTAAAATCCACAAAACCTTGTGCTAGGAATATGAACCATTACCACTTCAGTTATTTAGGTCTGGGCATTTTCAACATCATTACAAGGGGCCATTAGATGGGCTGAATCCACAGTCTTTATTGATTTAAAAGTCATCCAACTGTACTTAGGTAAATGCTACTCAAATGGGCTACTATTGAGAGATTATGACTTTCGGAGTTTTACATTTATACTAGGAGGCAGCCAGGAAAATCAAATGTTAGATCCAGCATCTTGGTTTGAACTTGGTTTGAAGGTGTTATTAACTTCAATTAAGTTTCTTTTGTGTTTATCTCCCAATTTCCTTGTTGGGTCTGGGTGTGTGGGATCAGACCACAGCCAAATGAGAAACCCAGAATACAAGTAAAAGCAGTTTCAGTGATTAAACAGTTTTTGTGTGGTTTTGTCTTAGAGTGACTTTATGATGCCTGTATCCTTAATGGTCTGTTCTGTATATCATGTTCTGTACCTTTAAGGCTGATTCTCAAGGCAAAACAGGGAAAGAAGAAGCACACAGTTTGTTTTGAAAAGCTTTGTTACTCCTCTGCATCCCGCTCCTGGATGGTCGGTTCAGCTGACGCTGGGACAGACTGCTGCGGGACAGAGATCTCCTGTGCTTTTTAGTTCGTTTTAGCTAGCTAGGGCAGAGAAGAGGGGGTTTTTTTGTTTTTTTTTGGTTTTTTTGTTTTGGTTTGGTTGTTTTTTTGTTTGTTTTTTTTTTTTCTTGGGACTGTTTAAACCTGCTCTGGACTGAAAACCCGGAGGAGAACTGAGAGATCACACCTGTGCCCTTCAGGGCCCAGGACGGCATTTTTCTCCAGTGCCGGAGGGATTGATAAGAGACTGAGAGAGAGACAAACTGCACCCACAGCAAGGACTTTTCTGTTTGCCATCTCACTTCAGAATGAAAGGTTTTATTGTTTCGTACTATTCATCCTGTGTGCTTGTGGGCATTTTGTTTGTTAAATAAATAGCTTTTTCCACTTTTGTCCAAAGAAGTTTTTTCCGGACCAGCTGTGAGGGAAGGGCTGTTTGCTTTTCCAGAGGAACCCCATTCAGAGGTTTCCTCCCAAATTTTACCCTAAACCAGGACAGGTTTATTATTGCTTTCTTCCTCTTTTGAATTTTTCCATAGACATATAGAGGAATATTTATATATGTATGTTTTGACTTTCTGCAAACCTTGTGTGGGGATACAGTTGCCACCCACACACACACCCTGGGCCACACATGATCTCAGAACTTTTCCTCGGGCCTTGGCCTTGACAAACAGCACGGCTGAGCTCCTCTTAAGCTTATCAGAAACACTGTCTCTTCCTGAGAACTTACATTATCTAACAAGCTCCTGTTTTTTAAGGAAAAGCCTTGGAAACTTATTTCTCTTGCCTGTAGAACAACAGAAGTGGAACAATTTTTTTTTTACCAAACTTTCAAAGACAGTTACTGAGCCAAGTTTCATCCAGGATGGCAAGTTACTGTGACTGAAGGCAACTCTCTAGCAATCCTATAAACAGCAATCCTAAGTAAGCCTCCTGGAGCTCTCCTGAAGCACAGTGAGCTTCAACCAACACTTGCCCTCGTGGTGGGATGGCTCTCAGCTGGTGAACTCTGAAGCTTGCTATGCTCTGGGGGCTGCACTGAACACTGCTGCCAGAATCTGGGCTGATACCCCCACAGGCTCAGCCCTTTGCCCATGGAGAAGATGCAATGGCACCTGACGCGAGCACTGAACTTGAGGGAAGTTTTTCACAGGTACATATCCTATCTAACTCCTTTAGTTCTCCGCGTGTGCAACTGTGAACACGCTGAAGCAATCTTACTATGGATGCGGCTCTCTGGGATTCTGAAGTATGTTAAATTTGTGAGTTAGGCCTGTGAGTTACTGTAGTGCAATATAAATTGTACAGAATCTTTGGGATAGTGTTTAAATTAAGTGCTTTTAAGTGCTTTTACTTTAGGCCTAAACTGTTGATGAAATCTGGGGTTCAGTTTGGCAAGGGACTCCCCCTCTGAACTTTGGGAATCAATCAGAGGGTCCCCTTTATTTGTTTTATCCTTACCGTTTCCCATCCTTAGCCTTTTTCCATCACCAGCCTCCACACAGATCATCTTAGTTACAGATTGATTGATTTTAGATTTCAGTCTGATTTTTGTCTGGGTGCTTTAACCATCTAATAAGTAGTAGAGTGAACATTGCCAACAAACTTTGTTGTGCTTTCACTTTTACATTTATTATGCTTTTGATGATACCTTTGCTGGTGATTCTTTGAGCCACCTCAAACACTCATTTGTGACACATTGCAATGATAGTTCAGCATGAACATTTTAAAGGTATCCATAGCCACACCTAGACAGAAAATGGATGATGTGATCAGTTAGTACTGCAGTTGCATAACTGGTCTTCAAAAAATCCCTTTTACCTCTTTTTCTGCTTGTTTTAAAATATTTGACCCTTCTTCTATTCCATGGACAACAAATGTCTAATGTCTCAGTGCTAAACTCATGCTGTTGGAGTCCTCCTCAGCAGGAGCTCATTGTTAACACAGGAGGACCCAATGTTTTCCTCTACAGAATATGCTTCGGTTCTGCAGTCTCCAAAAATCCACTACTTCAGTACTATCCACTACTTCAGTACTATCAGATTATTAATATTAGCCATCAGTTCATTCTAACAAAACCACAGGCAATGCTTCTGCCACCAAAGATGCTTAAAAATCGATGGCTTGAACTTGCCTTGAAGCATTATGGAAAATGACTGACATACTAACAAACAACAAGTGTTCCTGTGAACACAGAGAAAACTGCTCTAGCTCAAATTCTCAAGGATACTCAAGGAATTTTACTGCTAACTGCAAAAGACACAACCTCGGGTTTTTTTCTTTCCTGACTCTTAGAAAACATTTAACCCCTTTATAGCTAATTTATGGAATATTCCCCATAAAATCATGAATTTATACTGGCACAAAACTTTTTATGAAGAGATGGAGAGCCAGATAGACATTGTGGCTCTGAAATACAAGTAGAAAGATTTCATTACTTTCCAAATTCATCACAGTAACACTTACCGCAAATGTCTATCCACCCCTCAAAAATATCTTTTTGTATTACTTTCCCTTCATTTTACTTAAATTGATATTTTCAAAACATGAAAGTTGTGTGTTCTCTGAACATTACTCTCATACCATTTTTAAATGCCTGTAACTCCTTAAGAAAGATATTATCTTTAAACATATTTACATTTTATAACAAAAAATATCTGAAACCACACCTATTGTTCTAACATACAAAGTTATTTTGATATGCAGTCTTTTCTGCATAATGAATATTAGGTAGTTTCTAAACTCTGGTTTGCACATAAAGCACACTCTGAAAGTACAATATAAATAAAATAGTTTATTACAAGTATTTTCGAAGAGCTCTACAATATGCTTTCAAAACATTTTATACATAATTTTGTTCTTTCAATATGAAATAATTCACATAGGGAGAAAAAGAATCTCAATATATAACTATAATCATCATTAATATACTGAATTTGTCTGTGATACAAAAGGCATAGGAACTACAGACTGTTTCTGAGTATTTTTCCTGGTTTTATTCTTGCTGAAAATGGAAAAGGGTAACATGTATGAAAATAATACTCCTTTTACCCTTCATATTCACCAAGTACCACAAAGTTCAGGCCATTTCGAAAATAAAAAAAAAATAAAACCTCATTTTACTTAAATAAATACGGTTCTATTTAAATAATAAAAACAATGTAATGTATCTTACAGGTATGTTAATTTAGAAACACGAGTAAGAACTTCAGGATTCAACTATTCAAAAGCTGCATAACAAAGGAAGTATCCTAAAAGGTAGTTTTTTCAGAGGACAAAAATGAAGAAACAAACTTCAGTCTTGTTCATTATGTATGAAGCTCCACTTGCACTTCTTGCCAGCCTCATTCGCAAAATGGACAAAACCATCTACTTACCAGAAAGTATAACTACAGATTCTATTAATACAAAACCAGAATTATTTAATTTCAGCTAAATGTAATTTTCAGTCTCTTATATTTAACGTAATGAGAACATGACTTCCTGACAAAACTGCTCATCTGATTATTATCACATCTTAGAGAACATTTCTTTTACTGGTTCACTATGTATGTTAGAAGGAAAGGAGACTGAACAGATAGTAAGCCCATTTGTAACCTTAATGATAATTTCTTGTCTTCTTTTCTTACAGAGAAATAATTCAGTAAAGTATAAATTGGCCAAAAATGCTAGAGAAGGCAAGGGATTTACAAGGAAGTGGAGTTAATGAAGTGGTGAAATGGATACATTTATTATAAATCCTAATATTATAGGATTGTCTCCTTGTATTTTATATAAAAAAGGGAAATCATCTAATTCGTCATGTATAGTTCTCCAAGCACATTAAGTGTAAATAACAAATAAGTTATTTTTTTCTATCCTATAGGAAAGAGAATGTTCTATAATGCCACATCAACATTCTTTTCATTGAATTTCTCCCCTTCTTCTACTCTCTTCTAGCAAAATACCCCATTTAAAAAAAAAGTATGGGATAAATGCAGCAACAATCCTTTGTTTGGAACATATGGGGGAGCCAGAAGAAACTAAAAGGACTTTTTTTTCATCTTCTCAAAATTACCTATTTGCCTTTACTTTTCTGATACTTTAAAAGTGTTACATTTTCCTATACAGTATTTTATGTTCAGTGATAATTATCTTAGTCATGGAACATTGCAGATTGCTGCAACACTATTGATATAATATGAATGTGTACTTATAAATTAATTTAGCCACGGGAATGCAAAGAATGGGGGGGGGGGGTTGTTGCGTTTTTAAAAAACATCTCAACATGACTCTATCACAGATTTTATCAAGTAGACAGTTCTGAAGACAGTAAATTAACTTCAACCAAGTCATCTCTGTAATAGAAAACATACTCCCCTTCAGTTGTTTGGCCTAATATAAATCTTTTATGATTATGCAACCAAAAAATTTTAAAATTATTTCATAGGACATTATCCTGTTTTGATAAAACTAATACATTCTCTGCTTGTTCCTCAGCGGAACTAAGCTTTAAGCTCTCTTTAAAGTGAATAAGGTGGTGTCTTTTCAAATGTGGGGCCTGTCTGAATTTTTTTCCACAAACTAAACATTCAAATGGCTTCTGTCCAGCATGCATTAGGTGATGTCTTTCAAGCTTAGAAGGAGATTTAAAAGTTTTAAAGCAGATACTGCATTGATATAATTTGTTAACAGCTTCACTTTTTTCATTAGCTTCAGAAAAATCACGCCAACAGCTGTAAGAGCTTTGCTCTGTTTCCAACAATTTACTGCACAAATACGGCTGTGGGCTTCTACTGCTGGTGTCAGGATCAAAATCCCCTGACTCAATTTCAACTTTGATTTCAGCTGCTTGGTTTGACTGAATCAGCTCAAATTCTTGAAAGCCAGATGGCTGTGAAGGTGTTGGAGAATAACCTGAATAACCCACAGGCTGAGAAGACTTAAATTCAGTGTGATCTTCTCGATGATTGAAAAGTTTGTTCAGGTTTCCAAATTCTACCTGGCAAATGTGGCTTTTACAGGCTCTCTTTTCAGTATGGGTGAGCTGATGTCTTTTTAAGTGAGCTGACTGTCTAAATGTCTTCCCACAAACATTACAGCCAAAGGGCTTTTGTCCCGTGTGTATAAGATAATGTCTTTGAAGTTTGGATGAAGATGGAAAAATTTTTTCACATCTGTCACATTTACACACTTTGTGTTTGTTATGTATATTTTTAGCAGAAGATGAAAAAGCACAGTGAAGTACTTCTGGACTATCCAAAAAAAAATCATTTGATGAACCATAAAAAGCATCATTTTTATTATCCAGTGAATCATCGACATTTAACATGCTCTCAGGAGGAAGCACACCTTTTAAATTACTGCCCAAGTCAGGAGGCTGTGGATACTCCTGCTGAGGTAGTGGCACAGCAAACGTTCTTTTCATCTGATTACAAACTGACTTGCGTGTGTCACGCCTGCTCCGGCAGTCCTTGGAAGGTTTAGTGGACACATGCTGAGCACAACGCTGATCTCTGGCTGCAACCACGTCAGGACTTCCAACGTGACCTGATTTAACTTTTTTTCTGTCAGTCAGAGAAAAATCTGTTGCCTTTCCTCCAGAATGCCTCAGTTTCATCAGGGTCTTATTTCTCCTGTTGACTGTGTGTCTGCAAGCTCTTGTACCATTATTTGAATTTCTGCTGTCTTTTGAATAACATTTGTGCAAATTTAGAACATGCTCTGTTTCAAAACACTGCTCACATGCTGGGCACTGAAAGGGTACAATATAAATTGAGTGCACATCATGTGGGTCATTTCCCTGGGACTTGTGTGTATCAGCATTTTCAAAACTATCCCATTTTCCTTCCAACACATTGTGTGGCCTGGGATATTTAAGAGTCTTCACTTTGCATACAATATTGGGGAAAGTCTTATTTCTGGTATGGAGCTGTTTATGCTTCATGAGTTTGCTCTGTATTTTAAATCCCTTCTGACAAAAACAGCACTGAAAAGGCCTTTCTTCTGTGTGTGTGAGCTGATGAATTTTCAAGTGTGTTGACTGTCTGAAAGATTTGCCACATGAAGAACACTTAAAAGGTTTCTGGCCAGTGTGAATAAGGAAGTGTCTTTCTAGCTTGGATCTTGATGGAAACGTCTTGTTACATGATTCACAAGTGTGAGTTTTCTTCTTTCTCCTTCTGGCACCATGCAGATGATCTGACTTGAGACACTGATGCAGCATCCACCTCTCTTCAGTTGTAAAGGCTTTCCAGCACACAGAACAATGAAATATGCCACAAGTGACCCTGTCTGGCTCAGAATTCACATAGTTTTCTGCTTCCTTTGTATCACTCTCATAATTTTCATTATGAAGCTGCTGATGCTTTAAGAAAGTGATTACATTTTTGAAGTTTCTGTAACAAATAATACACTTAAAAGGCAGATTATGGGTTAACTGATGCCTCTCCAGGTGGACTAGCTGCCTAAATGTTTTATTGCATACATGACATTCAAATGGCTTTTGACCAGTGTGTATGAGATAATGCCTAGCTAATTTTGATGGAGTTTCAAACTGTTTATAGCACATGTCACAAATATATGGCTTTTTCTTGGGTATCTTGGCAGCTGTTACACAATGCTGAACTTTTAACATTTTTAAAAGGTAATAACACCTCGCCTACTCTTAATTTCTTCAGATAGGTATTTCAAGTGAAATCATCAAGTGCACGCTAAGATGGAAAGCTGTAAATGCAGCAGATTTTCTTAGGAGGGAGATTCTTAAATCCCACTGATCCCTAAAATAAGAAAGAGAGTTATTATTTAGCCTATTAATACATAATTGCTTAAGTTTGTCTCTTTGTTTTCTACATAATATAGCAAAAGATCAGCACACTGTTGATTCGATTTAGCTTAGAATACTTTCCTTATAACAGAGTAATCACTAGTTATGTTACATGACACAGAAAAACTAGATTACTTTGCAGAAGAAAAACAAGTTTAAGTCATCTGTGCTATAAATACATCTGTTCTTCCAAATAATACACAGTTCAGCTAACATTATATTTATTTTTAAAAATTCAAGAACTTATTGTAATAAATGCCTTCTCTATAGCAGTAATTCTAGCTCCCAAATATAATATTTATGAAGAGGAGAGAAAAAGAGAAGAACTAAGATTTCTTGCATTTCAGAAATACACTAAATGAATGCAGTGTTAGTGAAAAGAAAAACACTTAGCTTCAATATATTGTTAAATTTACTATTCATGCTTATGCATCTTATCAACTGCATCCCGCAGTATCATCAATTTTGATTTCTCTCAAAATGGCAAATGCTGGAGCCAGTCAGCAAGAGCAACACATTAGCCATAAACTAACCATAACAAAGCCAAGTCCCAAAACACGGAAAAAACTCAGGCTATCTTTGCTCTCTCACCATAAAGCTAGAATACCAGGGTTGTGATACCTAACCATGCATATACTGTGAAGTCAGCATGCATACCAAGGTAGTTATCATACTTCATCATAATTATTGTTTTAGTCTAAACCAAAATAATGAAACAGTTCTTATTTTCTTTGAATTTGCAACATGGAACACAGTTGAAAAGCTACTGTGTCTCAGCTCAATGGCTTACAAACAAGAAAAAATAATTTGCAAGCTCCTGAGTGCATAAAAAGTTATTAAAATATTCAAAGGAACAGCTAGAAAGTACCGCAACCAAACATTTAGCCCAAGCCTTCCACGGTGAGGCCAACCCATGTCTAGACAGCCCCCGAAGTGGTCTTACAAACTTCCAGTGAGGGAGGTTCCTTAACCTCAGCAGGACTCCTGCCTCAAAGTTGCACCTTCTCATGAAGCTTTTTATTGCACCCAGCTGAAACTTTCTTTACTACAAAGATATTGTCAGTGCTTTCTGTCACAACTTGATGTAGTCCAAGTCTGCTTTCTCCCCTTTTGTTTTAAAACTAGGACAATTCTGGGGTTTTCTAAGTATTGCTTTTAGGTCCACAGAAAGAAAAAAAAATGGTGTTTTTAATCATCTCTGGAACGATTTCAGTTGGTCACTTCATTCCAAAATTGCTGCTTCTAAAGCAGATTAAGTATTTCAGTCCACAAGCATAGTACAAACAACAGAATAAAAATACCTCTATGATATTACCAACATAAAGGGATGAAAGGAGAAAACTTTAAAGCAAGACCGTAACAGTCAGCACTTGTGAGTTGTAGTATCAAACTACCACAAATTATAGTTAATAGAAATGTCTTGTGTATCTCAAAGTTATTACAAGTTGCATATTTATTCAACATACCAGCAGAATAAAAAATTAATTTCTTCAGTGTCTCCAAAACCCCTGTTACTTCACAAAGAGATAATTATTTTTATATCCTTATATTTAAAAAATTCATAAATATCCAAAATGTATATTCAAAGTAATTGCAAAGAATAAAAGTCTACTGCATTTTAAAGCAAGTTACTATGAGATTCAAGAAACATGCACAAAGACTGAAAATATCTGGTGAATCAAGATTTTTCTTAAGCTTAATGGAAAGAAAACCTGGTCCTGAGGTAGAATTGTTCCACCCCTGACAGATATGTTCCTATGTAACTGTGGGCCTTAATAAGGAACATTTGGATGTCTGCCTTAGATGTGATTGTCACTACACTGAGGAGTTTCTTAATCTCATTGAAACAGTTCAAAGTAGATAAAACAGTTGAAAAAGTCAACTTTTCCTTTCCTATTCTCTTTTCCTGTAGAATTTTATCAGCTACTCAGTTTCACACTTCTTTTGAAGATGCAAGAAAACACAACACTTTTAGGAGACCCCCTTGTCCTCCCAGTTGTCACATCATGTGAAAGCTGGGAGTTAGAGAGAATAAGTGTGTGACACCAAATGTTTTCTAGTTTGTGCTACCATGAAGCTAAAGACAGGCAGGCTGAGAAAAGGAGAAAAGATTCTCTGCTATGCTGGGTTTCTGTGCAGCTCAAGGCAGCCTCCATTAGCAGGGAAAGAAAACCTCCTGAGGAGGAACTGTAAAGAGTGATGAATTTCAGTTAACATACTGTCATACAGATCTAATTTACACATCAGGAAAATGCTCAAACACTACAGTGACATGCAAAGAAAAAAAGTCCAAAGTAAGAGACAGCTGTGGCATATTACACAAGGGATTTTGTATTTAGCTTATAATTTTTTTAAGATTCTATCTGGTGAATGAGGAAAATGCTCTGTAGTACAAGGTGTCAAAAGCAGAGCAGAGCTTCCTGCTGTGATCTTCTTGCCCTGTGAAAGACTGAAAGCTCAGATAAGCTAAACTAAGGGGATGCAAGGGAAGGACAAAGGAGCCAAGATGGGTATTACTGTGTGGCCCAAATATATTTTCAAATCCTATTTACTAAGGATAGGCACCTCCACATCTATTTCAGGGCTCTGCGCCTTGGACATCCTAAGGAGTAAACATGCTGCTGCTGAAGATCAAAGAGCGAAAGACAAGCTTGGAATATTGCTTCCTGCTAGCCTTGAAAGTACACAGGCTTGTCCTAATTCGAGTTAGAAAATATACCTCACTGTGTCATAAGGATTTAGTTGATGGCAAAGGTCCAGTTTAATACTACATTGTCACTACTTCTCATCTTGGCTGGAAGGTCATGCAGAAAAATAGAATCAAGGAGTTACGCAGGCCACTGAAAGTTCAGAGAGGACCCTCCTAAGTATTTCTGTTTAATGATTAACTGTTTCCTTAGTATTACAGATGGCAAGCTGCAACAAAATGAAAACAGGATGGAAGAAAATTCTGAATTATAATCCAGTCTTTACTAATCAGAAAAGTTTGCACTGGGGTGTTTTGGGGGTTAAAAAAAAAAAAAAGGGAAACAACCAATCAAGAAGAGGGTACTTAAATAAGTAATCCCCTGGTGCAGAAAAGACCTAGAGTCTAAGTTGGAACAGCAGGTGAATATGCTGAAGGCTACCATCTATACTAGGATGAGGGAACAGTTGTAAAGCTTTGAGAGGACATAAATCTTCCTTCTTACTTACTTACTACTGTTTAGAATTCAGCTGGAGTAGTCTATCCAGTTCTGAATACTGCCCTTCAAATTGAGTCAAACATATGAACTGATCGGAATGAATGAATTTGGAGAACAGGATCAAGAATGATCTGAGTTTAAATGCAAAATATACAAGAAAAGATTAAAGTAACTAGGAATGTTTAGGTCAAATAATAGGAGAAACCATTTTAAAAACATCACACACCCCCTGCAAAACAAAGCAGAAGAATCACTTTTAAGGAAAACAGAAATAATTCCCCAAACCATTTACTGTTGTGAATGAAAATGGCTTCAAATTACAGTAGAAAGAATTCAATTATATTATTGTCCTTACAGATGCAAAGTGTTTGTTAATGAGCATACAAATATAAGTTATGTGTGGAGATTGCTCTGTCAACATTGGAGGTCTCCAAAGAAGCTTGTACAAACACTTCTCAAATTCTCACACCCATATAGCTGACACTATACAAGAGAATATATTCTTGATTGTTTTTTGGTGACTTGTTATTGCAATTCAAAACAAGTCATTTAGGAATTGAAAATACTACATATTTCAAAATTTGCCAGGCAGGATTCTTCTGCATTATTTTCAAATCCTTGAGGCACGCTAATGCTTATAATTTCCCAGGAACAATTATGTAAGAAAACAAATTATAATAATAGATGTGTGAAGAAACATAAGGTGCCTCCAGTAACACTACTGACACGACAAAGTGAAAATCTAGCTGCCGATTTATGAAACATAGGATGACAGAGAGAGAGAGGAACCTGAGCACCAAGACAAACACCGCCGATTTCCTCAGCAGCTCTCCCGAGAGAAAAGTTTAGGTTACTACAGTGGGAGAACAAATCACACCAGAAACGGAACCTTCACTCGCCAGTTAGACATAAACAAACATCAGGCATTATGGCTCCTCAAAGCTAACACCCTTCATTCTCTCCTATTTAGCTTGTAACTTTCCGATACACTTCCGGAAGCCAACCAAAGTAAAAGATGTACGATGGTGAGCAGGGCTGCTTTAAGAACAAACGTACGTTCTGCTTCAGGGCCTGAGACCTCTGGGTCTGACACCAACACTTCCCCAGCAGGACACACGCAAGTCCAGCTACAAACCTAAACGCCGGCGGCGAGGCGGCCCTTACGGACAGCAGACCGCGCGCACGCACACACGTACGCATGTATGCACGCAGATACACACGCACATATACATACACACACATACACATACACACATACACACACACACACATACACACACCCCNGAGCAGCAGCTACCGCACCTCCACCTTCCTCATCTCTCCCGGGATTGCTGCCGCCTAACCCTTCCCCCCGGATGGCACCGGGACAGCGGGAAACCCGGGCCGGTGCTTTCCGTTCCCCCGCGCCGCCCGGCCCCGCCCGCCGCCGCCGGGCCGCGGCCGGGACGAGGGGCGGGGAAGGCTTCCGCTATGCCCAGGCAGAAAATGCCCCCGGCCCCGCTGATGAATTTTTAGTTGGTGTGGCACAACAGTTGATGTGGTTGTTCCGTACAAATAAGACACATTTTCTACTTCAACAACCTAAAAGCAAATAAGCAATGCCCGGTGGCTGCAGGGTTGCAACGCAGGGTTGCACGATGGCAGAGTTATACTCTTATTATGTGTTGAACGCACCGTAAAGCCAAACCTACTGGCCTAAAAGGCCCGGAAATAATACCTGGAAGGGAAGAGGAAAAGAGATCCTCGCCCGGGAATTCTAAAAACACCTTCATTAACGCGTGCACACCAAGGTGACAGGCTTGCCTCCTCTGCGGGAGAGAGGGAAAAAACAAGTGCAGGAGTTCATGGGCTGAAGGATGGACGCGTGCCCAGCAGTAGCCAAATCTCCCTTGGTGGCCACAGTTTGGCTGTGGTTACCTCAGAGGAATGGCCAGTAAAGGGCTGAAGACCTACAGAAAAAGACAGAAACCATTTACAGTTGGGTCCTGCATCCAGGTCAGGGGTCCCCAGCACAGGACCTGCTGGAGCAAGTCCAGAAGAGGCCACAAAAAGGGGCTGGAGCACCTGTCCTATGAAGAGACACTAAGAGAGTCGGGGTTGTTCAGTCTGGAAGAGCGAAGGCTCTAGGGAGACCTTACAGCTGCCCTCCTGTGCTTAAAGGAGGCTTATAAGACTTTCCAAGGCTCATAGTGACGAGACAAGGAGCAAAAATTCTAAACTGAAAGAGAGTAGACTAAGATCCAACATAAAGAATAAACATTGCACAAATTAGAGTGGTAGCACTGGAACAGGTTGCCCAGAAGCTGTGGATGCTCCATCCCTGGAAGTGTTCAAGGCCAGGCTGAATGGGCTTTAAGCAATCTGGTCTAGTGAAAGATGTCCCTAACTACAGCAGGGAGTTACACTAGATAATCTGGGCTTGGTCCCTGCCAAACCAAATCACTCTGTTCTGTGATTCCACCTCATAAAACAACATGCAAATGCACAACAAAGTATAAGAGATTCATCATAAATGTCTGTTAATAAAACACAAGGACACGGATGAGGCTGGTTACATTGTCCCCATTGGGACAGAGAATTTCTAGTCACTAGACTTTTGACTTAGCCACCTGCATTTACAGCTCAATATGGACTCTATTAGTCAAATCTTAAGCTCTTTATTGAAAGCACATAAAGACAGATTGCTGATTTTTTTTCCTATTTTTTAAATTTATTGTTTTTAAGGTATCTGCCGTATCCCAGGAATTACAGAGGACCAGTGTCTTCTATGCTTTCCTTTTCCCTTAAAAAAAAATAGGACAGGTCACCAAACCCCAGCATTTTAAACATTACATAATTGATTTGACCATCTTTGTGTGTGAAATTGCAACACTGAAGACAAAATAAGTCATTCCCTGAGATAAAGCTTATAAGAAGTTTATTTTTTTCATACAGCTGCATTTTCCTAAGGGCTTTGCTTATTTTGTTTTGTTCATGCAGACTGAAATTAAGCAAATAATTATAGGCATGTGCAGCATTAATTTCTTAAAAAAAACATGACTACCAACTCACTCATGTTTTTTCAGCTGTTTTTTTACCAAGACTCCAACTCAGCACAATGGGTGAGGCTAGGATCTGACTCTTAGCAGGAGGAGCAGAGGAAGACAGAACCAATAAAATATCAAATATGTAAATCAGCAAAGTTTTAAAAAGGCCACAGTAACTTAAATTGTCTTTCTGCTCTGGGTGCTAAGCCCTCTTTCCCAGTCCTATTGGGAATTCAATTAGAAATCGTCTGTGCTGAGGAATCTCCAAACAACTGCTGTATATATAAAAAAGTAATTGTTTACTCATGAATGTTGTATCCATCAATGAAAGAGAAGTTGGCAGCATTTACTAGCCTAAGGATAATTTTGCAAGCCCTGTTGTCTGTGAACAACTGTTCTTGAGATACCTGGAAATGTCCTTTTCTAATACCTCGAAACAAATGTCTAGAACAATCACTACTTCTTAGCTTAGCAACATTAGAAATCAAATCATTCTCATCGCCAGTGGTATAAATAACATCTAACCTAGTTTACAACACAAAAACCAAATTGTAACACCACACAACAAAATTTATTGCCATTTAAGCTGAAATGCTCAAGCAAACAGTTTAGCTGGTGTTGTTTGTTTGTTGCTTCAGTAGCATACAGTCATGTATTAACCTTCCTGGAAGGGAGCCAAGTCTTGTGGTTAAAATGGAGATTGGGACAGCCTAGGGCTGAAAGCTTGGAAACTCTATATGACCGCAGGGAAGTCACTTAGGCTTCTAGATGTCCATCCCCTAGCTATAAAAAGAGCTATTCAGAAGTATTATTCATCATTTAATAACTGCAGGTCACATGAATATCTATCTTTTCCTTTTTAAAGCACTTATTTTATTTTAAAGTATATCCAGCTTTAGAAGCCTGCTCATGAAACCTCTGGTCTGGTCTGAAGCAAGTTCACAAGCAGTTGAGTTCTGCATGTGCCTGGTAACAAACTAGTATAGCAGACCCACAGCTGGTATAGATTGGTGTAGCTCTCTTGATTTTAACGAAGCTGTTGCAATGAATACCAGCTGAGACTCTTATGTAGTTCTGGAAGTTACCAGAAAGTATGAT
Organism: Donacobius atricapilla; assembly: GCA_013397315.1. Lineage (NCBI taxonomy): Eukaryota > Metazoa > Chordata > Aves > Passeriformes > Mimidae > Donacobius > Donacobius atricapilla. Next base: position 359,158 of record WBMY01009318.1, read on the forward strand.
CCAAAAATACTAAATTCAAGCCTAGCCCAGTTATAACAAAACAGGTGAATTAATTCAATATGTTTTTGTAGAAAACACTGCAAACATAGAGAGTCAATTATATGTTTTTATGACACCAAAAAAAAAATAGGCTGGGTTTGTAGGAAATCATGTTGCAACACTGTAGCAACAGTTCAAGATCTCCTAGGGGTGGAAAGTGGATTTATTTTGAATCTAAAATGATTTCAGCTATTTACTTATGTCTTCTTCCCACATCTCGGTTGCGGATATGCCTTTTAGTAACTTGATCACAGTTATTTTCACAATCCTGTCCCACTTCAGTGAGTCATTGGGATTTACTCACTGCCCTTGGCCTCATCTTGTGTGCTTCGAAGCTGTAGGTAGATATGTGCTGGGATCTTGGTGACCTGTGCTTGATTAAGCACACCATTCTTGCAACTATTTTCCAGCTGGTTTTCCTTTCTGATGTTTCCACACCCAGATGTTATTCATTCTCCCTACCTACTAATATTAAAATTTGTAGCAGTTTTCTACATGCTAAGGATATGCAGAATATTCAGGATGTGCATGCTTTGGTATATATATTATCCTTGTTTTACTTATCTAGATAAGGTTACATTTAACAGATAATAAATCAAGAGCATATTAAAACAATCTGCATGATTGTTATCTAACTTGGCACTTGAGACGTTATAATGAATTAGCTGTAGTGATAGCTATACTGTTACATGCAAGATCCTTTTAAAATTCTTTTTCAAAGAAAATGAAATTTAAAAAATAAACAACAAAAGAATTCCTAAGTTTTCCTTAAATAAAAATAGTGCAATAGAATAGTTTCACTGGCTAGTGCTGAATTTCAAGATTCTGAAATGCTGAGTTGTTCCTTCATTTGTGAAAGAAAATTTTACACAAGAACATAAGTTATATCATCCTTTTACATTACTATTCTAAATGCATATTGCTCCTCTTCTTGTAGAAGGCACACTGTGTAGGTATTAGCATCTCAGTCCTAATTTTAACAGAAAATGAGTGATTAGTCTTTTTGTGGGTTAATGCTGTAGTCTATTGATATGGAAAGCCAGACCTCATTCAAATAAGTTTCTGTTCCCATTAATTTTTAGGAAGTATAAGATTTTTCGTTAAAATATTGTGAAGATGCCACTGCAAGCTGACAGTTGGCAATTCAATTACATGAGTTGCAGGGACAGTCTGTGAGTTAACTGCAACATATCATTAATCTGCTCTTGTCTGCTTTTCTAAGGTGTTCCCTACTTTAAACACGAACTGTATATGCAATGTGTTACAGCAATTCTCCTGGTGTTATTTTTATTGTGTTATAGGCTAAATAGACACATAACACAGTATATAACTTGCTAATGTGTCAATTAATGCCACCTCGGGGCTGCAGTAAATTGCAAAGGCATTTTAAACTGTGAATATGCATTTCCTGTTAGTCTTAGGTTTCTTCCTTTTTCTCTTGTCCTATTTTCTGCCTTTTTTTTCCCCTAAATAGTCCATCTTAAAGCCCTCTGGTGCATGACAATGAATTGCCTTGAGGGAAGATAGTTGTTTAATGAATCTCAGAAATATGTATTTTACACATGCATGTATCATACTTTATTTGATTAAGCACTGTGTGTCCATAAGAGATACATAAATTCTCTCTATATGCTCTAAACAGAAAACAACTTCTAGTGAAATTTTTGGTAAGAGTAAACTTTATTCAGCTAGACTTATAAAACATAGGGAAAAGAAAGAAATTTCAAAAGAATATGATGAAATTTTAAAGACAACAGATTTAGTTCTATGACATGTAAGAATAATTATATTTCAGTACCTTTAAGAATCATTTTCTTTAACTTTTTGGCTTTGTCTAGCAATATATTACACTTTGTTTAGCAGTATATTTCAAAATAATTTTCTTATCTGGTGTAATGTACTTGAAACTTATACACAAACCAGTGTATGTAGATGTTCATTTGTTGAGTGAAAAACCCACAAACTGCTGGCTCACAGTTCTTAATCTCTACAATCCCTTAAGAATCCCTGCTTTGAAATTAGTTGCTCTATCAATTTTATCTGTTTAAATGGACAAACCTAATTACTACAGAAGAGCAATTGATTTTTAAATTACCACTGATTGCACAGTGGGTATCTCAGTGGGAAAACAGGTACATTCAGGCTCTCAAATGGAATCAATGTGTTAATTAATCTACAGATTGACATACTCCATAGAAAGTTCCCCTTCTCTTCACCTCCTTCCTGTAGATTCATTTGTTTCAATTTAAAAGAAATTTCTGATGATATAGAAGTGAAAAATTAAAATGCCATATAAAATTGCACATGCTGTGTCTAATATGTGAATTTTGAGTTCCTGACTTTGCACATCTGGTGCCATTTGCTGTTGCTTAGGTGGCCTCTGAGTGATAAAGTATTCCTTACCTCACTGAAACATTAATTTGTGCAATATAATTCCAAGGTATATCTATGCATGCGGGAGCTAAAAATGACCTTTCGTTAAATGGAATTTAATTCCTTTCATGGAATTAGTAAAAATAACAGAAACAAAAACAGATATGGACAAAACAAAACATGTTCTCAGTACTATGCCCGCTGCTGGACTCCCCAGTAGAAGACAGAGCTGGAAATACTGGAATGAGTCCAACTAAAAGCCACTAAGATAATTAAGTAGCATCTGCTCTGTGAGGAGAAGCTCAAAGAGCTGTGACTGTTTAACCTCAGAAAGAGAAGACTTAGCAGGGATCTTATCAATACATTTTGAAGTGGGAGGCAGGGAGGGAAGAAGCTGGAGCTGGACTCCTCTCAGTGTTCACCACTGCAAGGGCAGGAGGCAAGAGGCACAGACTGAAACCCAGGAAATTTCACCTAAACATAAAGAAAAAAAATCCTCAAGTTTTTTGCTTTGAAAATGGTAAAACATTGGAAGAGGTTGTCCAGAGATACAAGGTCTCCATCATTGGAAATATTAGGGACAAAATCAAATGTAGTTGAAGCTGATGGAGGTTTGAAAGAAAAGGATCTAACATTTAAACTGGCTCGTAGTTCTGTGGGACCACAGCTTTAGTTAATGAGAAATAAATGAGCTAGGAACACAATAGTCAAAATTACTGCTGGACAGATCAGTTTCTGTGTCACTCCCAGGGAGAAATGTATGAATAAGAATATTTGGAATCAGTTATCCCCAGATGTGGTAGAAAATACTAAATGATTACTGAATCAAATACAGCTGATTCTATTTTTGAACTGATTTTATTTTTGAAGTGGTATGTGCACTAAAGAATAGCTGGTCATAAAAACAACCTTTTAAGTGATCACATACAGATAACATTTTGATCGGCTGGTGGATTAATAGAAGTTAGTCTTCAGGTTTATTGATTTCAAAAGAAAGGATGAATTTCATGAAATTGGAATTAATTAAACCAAATTGTGGTCAGCAAGGAAAGCTAAACATCAGTGATGTGTAGTGGTGAAATAAGATTTATTGAAAATCAAACGTTATTAATCATAAAATTAGACAACAAAAGGTTCTTCATCCACATAAATTGAGGAGAACATTAAGTGACATACCTGTTCACTGAAGATAAAGGACCAATGGACGATAAACCATGCGTGGTTCAAAATGCATTGAATATTCAAAATGCAATGAAGATTTTGCCTCAGTTTTCAGTATGGATCACTCGGTAGGTGAAAAGAGAGGGAAACTGGGAATCTTAAGCAGCAGCAAAACTTGTAAGACTTGAAGTGTGACAGTTAGGAATGCTGTATGTTTATTTTTCTAGAAATGTAACAGCAGTAGAACATGAAACACTTGACCACCTGTGGCACCAGGAAATTTATGATGCTACGAAATCCTTTCTCTTCTTAAACTCCAGTGCCCCTGTACTGACTTGCTCAAAAACTCCTATCTGTCAATACAATTAGTTTTATCTACACTGAGGAGAGTCGTAACAAATCAAATTGTCAAATTATCAAATTACCTGATAACCCAAGAAATACATTGAAATTGAATAGATGTGCTTAATGTCAACTAAAGTCATATTGCAGGAAGGATAAAATTATTAGTTTGGAGAAAAATACACTTTTGGTTTCTAAGGCTAGATATTTACTTGCATAAGATCTGTAGGAATGGATATTAAGGTAAAAGATATTTTTCATCTCACAGTACTTCACCCTTCTGACTTCAGCTTTAAATTACATTAACATGAGTAAAAAAAGAAGAAAATAGAAAATTGGTAAATTCTACACACCTGCCAAGCCCTCCTATTAAAAATACATTATGTATGTTAAAAAATATGTAAAATACATCCTGTCAGCCTACACATTTACTTGTGTGTCCTTGACTACTTCAGAACTGTCATGAGAGTGGAACACCTTTAGATGCCAGCCTACATCTGTCTACTTCCCCCTTGCATTGGAGAGACAGGAAATGCTGCCTTTTCAGGGTCCCATCCCATAATTCCACGGATTGTCTACCATCTAGCATATGTTATGGACGTTGTCATCTTCTAGCATATGTTATGGACATTTGTACTTTAAGTACTCTTGAGATCCCTTACGTGAAAAAATATATCTTGGATGTCTAGTCAATCCTAACAGCTCCACGTGGTCCTCTTAAAATCTGGAAGTACTTGTGTTTCTATTTATGATAAACTGAATTTCATCTGTTCACCATCCCTGTCTATCCTTGCCCTAGTGGGTATGTTGCAGCTTTTCTAGGACAAAGTCCAAACTACTGTGTTTACTTGACATTAGTCATCTGATGTCACTGCACAGACTGATAACATAAGCAAGCTGCCAGGCTTAGGCGTGAAGTTCCAGGACCTGTCTTCACCTAATGTACATTCTTGAGTTAGCCAGAAGAAGACACTTTCTTGCTAGTTGTACTGAGTGTGCTGCCCAGAGCCAACCCTGAAAGATCCCACAGTCAAAGGGTATGAATAAATAATATATTTGCCTTCAAAACTCACTCTGATACTTCATCTGCCCCGCAGCGTGATCACTACTGTATAGTTATTCTGAAAACACTGATGCATTTTTTAGTTTCCAGGTTCTGCTTTAACCCTTAGTCAGAAAGCAAATAATGTTATGAACAACTTCCTGGGTCTGAGTTTGGTAACTTTCCACTCAAACTCTTGTTTCAGTAACTCAAAAGCTGAAGGTGCTTCACTATGTAGGGTCTGTCTTTGATCCAGCAAAAGGGTGCCACAATTTTGCCATCCTATAATAAATTCTGAGTTTACATGGTACAGTTTTTTCTACGCATTTCCCACACATCTGCTGTACAGTAGCAACTTAATAACTTCAAAAAGTTAAGAAGACTTCATAACCTGTAGATGTTCCACTAATGAATAGATAAAGTATGTGGATGCTGACAGCCTGGTCAAAGAGAAATTTTCAAGTATCAGGCAGCAGCAGAGCCTGTGGGAAAGGAAGTCAAATAATTTTGCCATACCCTGAAGCTGTGAGGAAGGAATCCAAACAACCCAGCACCTGCTGTTTTTCCAAATTGTTTACTTGCAAATATGTTTATGAAGAGCTGTTATTTCCAAGTACCCAATAATGGTGAGAGGTGTTGGTTTGAGTGACCAATCATGTCCAGCTGTATTGGAACAGTGCATAAAAAAGGTTTGCTTTCTAATAAACAGTGCTATATGCCCTCCAAGAAGATTTGGAGTCTTGTATCATTATTCAGCCAGCCATCCCTAATACAATAACAATAAAAGTAAACAATCCCAGCACCTAAAAGTCACGTGACAGAGACCAGTACAATATATAGAAAGATTAGAAACCAAAACACCAGTCCAAAGAGAAGGTTTTGTTTCTGTTACTGAATGCTGACAACTGGAGTGAAAGGAAAATGGTTCCATGTATCCTATTTCTTGCCTTAGCACTTTTTTAGAACTCAATGACCACAAACCAACAGAACCTCTTATGTTTTACCCAGGTTTATGAGTTAGAGAAAAAGATGGTCACTCAGTAGTCACAAATGTCTTAATTTCAAGATGAATGATTGATTAACTAAGAATGCTGTAATTACCTGCTAATCAGCAGTAGTCAATGTTGGCCAATTCATAACGGCTTTACTGCTCTTCACAGTCCCGAACCTGCATGTTTTTGTCTGAGTGGACCAAAGGATGCCTCTCAGTTCCACTCAATATTTGGTGAGCCATATCTCCATTCATATCTTCAGAATCTTTGTTGTGTCACAGCACAACTTCAGGTATTTGTTCAGGAGTCTTTCTATATTCATCACCAGAAGGAATAACAGATCTCCAGGCCACCTGCCAGTACCTTGAAATTGGCACTGTTTTGGAGAAAGAAAAACAACAAAAGAAAAATGATAGAATGAAAAAAGAGAAGTTACAGAAACTATTTAGTTTCACTCCTGGTCTGAAATTATATCATTTTCTGATAGGGGTCCCACAGTACACGACATCATAAATCCAGTAATACATGCAATAACAGCAGAGCGTTGTGATGTATGACCATGGCGTTCAGCACCATTTTAAAACACTGTAGTGCAAGGTAATCACAGAAATGCAAAGGAAAGATGTTTAGGTTTATATGTCCCTCCATACAGCATGATGAGACCTGGTGCTGCAAATCATTTAACCCTCAGAAAAAACCTGGCAAATTTCAAAGGCATATGTAACCCGGGAAGAGTATGAAAGTAAAAACTCAGGTTAGTGTTTTGATGTGCTCAAGTAAAGTAAAGGACACATTTCTAAACTCTCTCACAGAATGAAATGGAGTTGCAATACTCCAGCCTGGGTATTGCAACTTCTCATTATATTCACTTTTAGTATTGAGAGGGGAAAGATGTACAAGAAAATGTATACTGCAACACAACTTGCTGGATTGCTTCAGCATTAGTCAGCAGCATTCATGAAAAAAACAACACTGAAAACTGTGTAATGTATTTTATTCTTAAAACTTACAAAAATACATGTAATAAACAGCATCAATTGACCCTGATTTATTTTGCTTGCATGCTGTCATCATCTATTTTCCTGTTGAACAGCCAGCTGGTGAAAATACACTTAATGGATGAGATAAAATAGTTCTTAAATTTGATTATACTCTTTGCACTTGAAGTGCTAAGGTTGTGTTAGCATTTCCATAATAAGCTTCTGTTTTGGCAGGGTTTACGTTGCCACCATAAAAATGTGGTTTTCACTTAGTCTGGCTACCTAAGATTGCTGTCTAAGGAATAATGAGATTATGCATAATTAAAGAGATATTTTTATGTGCACGTCCATTCATTTGAACATAGTTAATAAAGATTTTTAGTATCATGATCAAAGGCTGACTAGTGCTCCTTTCTTTACTACCTCATATTTTTTTTCCTCTGCATCTCCTATACTTAGCTGATAGAACTTTTCAGGTATCATTATGTTGGGGGTAGATTTGGTTTTCTTTTTTCCCTATAGAATTTTTTCCCACAAAGTCACTAGGAGACTAATTGCTGGGTACTTTGGGTGCTTGACCGAAACAATATAGACAGCTAGGGAAGTGTAGCACGAGGCCACATCCTTTTTTTTTGGTCTCAGGGAGTTTTTCTCTTCGAGGGAAAAAAGGTGATACCGCGAGGTTTTGGGAGATAAAGGGCAGGGGTGGGGACAGTTTCGCTCTCTTGCTCTCGGCATCGGAGAGAGAAGGGTCAGGCCACTCCTGCTGCAGGAGCAGTTTTNTCTCCAAGAGGATTCCAGTTATGTACTCAAAAGAAAATATAAACAAAAAGAAACATCATGTTTTTAAATATTCCCAGATACGTAATCATACATTCATTTTGAAAAGGGAGAGGTTAAGTGCTGTGTTAGTTTGCATGCTGAGGATTATGAAACTATAGCGATGCCATGAGGAATTGTTTTTGTATAAATTTAATTACATTTTTTAAGGTATTATAAAGGCACCAAAACTTGTGCAAAGCTTACCTTAGTGGAAGTGGTCAAGAACTGCCTGATGAAACCACCTTTTTATTAGAAAATACTCATTCACTAAAACTATTTTTTGACCCATCTATCAGTTTTAACACAACTTTTTTTAGTGAAGTTATCTCATGTCAAGCATGTGTTTTTCCCAATCGAAACTGGAAAGTGAAACTGCCTCTCTTACTGATCAAACAACTAAGCTAAGACATTCATACGGGATATGGAAAATCCCACTTCACTGCTCTGCTCTGCAACTGGCAAAACTGGAATTTAAACCCATGTGTCTGTATGTGATATGTGCCTGAGGCATGAAGCTGCTGATTGTTGCTGTTTTACAAGTTAAAAGAAAACAGTTCCGAGTTAACCTACTTTGCTGTTGAAGCTGAGATATCCTGAGATCTCCCCAGCTCTATGCATGTAGCAGCTGTTGTCAGTGTAAATTAAAGCATTGTAAATCCCATAAAATATTGTGCCATGTTTACACAGGTACAAGTAATCCCATATTATATGAAGTAGCAGAAAGGCTGGCTCTGGAAGGCGTGGGACTTGCTTCCGCCATGCACTGCATATAGTCAGATCTGAAAACCAGAGGGGTGATTTAATGTCATTGAGTGGATATATTAGTATTTTCAAAAAAATAACTAAAATTTAAATGCCAGTGTATGTGAATGGTTCAAAATACACATCCACAGTCTTGCAATGTCTGAATATAGGCTCATCATACACACTGCAATCAAAAATCAGTTTTGCAGGGAATTCCTTGACAATGCTGGCTTGAAACTCAAAGATATATTAAACGTCCTCCTAATATGAAAACAGAGAACAAGCCGAGATTTGTCAGTGGGCCATGCCTTGTGCTGTGCCCAAACTGTTCTGTTTATGTCTACGAAGTAGATGATGAATGTGCTTTTTGTCTTAATGATGAATTTGCTGCCTTATGGTTCATGAGGAAGATTCAGGTATAAAGTGTCTGGAATTTCTGTTTGTAAGCTGAACCCTTATCTGTAGAGAATAATCAGAGTGAGGATTGGGATTTCAGGATGCTGTGGTTTCTAGGGCAGCTTCTTATGGGAAAACAATGAGATAAAGATCACAGCAGAAGACCTAATTATTCCTTATTATCTTCTCTTTATTTTTCCCTTTTTCTCCTTGATTTTTGAGAAAGATTTATTTTCAAGAGGAGCCATGCAAAAACATTTTTTTCTATTTTGGGGGGGCATATTTCCTACTTTCTCAATAGGATAAGTCAGCTGGTCCACCTTCTCATGGAAAAATAAAAATTAAAAACTTCTATTTTAAAAGTTTTAAATTTTATTTGTGAGGAAGATCAAAGTGTCTATTTTCATTGTATTTTTGAACTTTAGGCAGATGATTTAGTATTGAAGAGGTTAAACCTTCCATGTACCAAAAATATGTTCCTAGGAATAGATTTCACTTAGGTTAAAGCAGCACAAACATATCAAGCCTCCATACAACTCTATACAATTCCCTTTCAACACCTAGCTAGTAAAGGACATTGATGAAAACAGTGACCTAAGAATTTTGAAGAAAACCTCAAGCATATATACTTCAGTTAAAAACAAAGATATAGTAAGAAGTATGGGGAACTTAGGAAACCGCTTGGGGTTAATATTCCAATAGAGTACATGAAAGATTAGTCTGAAATTAAAGGCACTTTTCACATCTCTAGTATAACTGAAGCAATGAAAACAGTTGGTGAACATGTCACTCACTTTTTAGACATGTCTCAGCTGTCCATGTGCTTACCACATCACCCTGTTAAATTTTTAGTTTTTAATATGAATATCAATCCTTCTTTCATAAATATAACCCATAAATGCCAGAAATCCCTTAGGAGTTTTCTCAGACTTTATTTAATGCCCCACAAGAAAGGATGTAAAAGAGACCTTTCTTTTGTAAAGTGATCCTATAATTCTGTTCAATATCCATCATTTTCAAGGCCAAGTAATCATATTTAATGGATCCTAAATTACTTTCTGTCAGGCAAGGATTCCCTCGATAATATTAACCAGTACAGAGGGCTGACACTTGGAGGGCTGAAACTAAGAGGTTTTTTATTGCAAGCAGCTTACAAGTACTTAGACAGGGGTGATGATCACTAGCCCTGCAGTAGGCAAGGGTCAGTGTTTCCATTTTGACCTGTGCTTTCAATGGGTTTTGACTAGGCTATAAATACTCAAATTGGTTTCTGCCAAAAAAGCAATGCCTAAGGTGACCTGCAAAGGATTTTTAACCATTGCTGTGTTTGTCTTCTATTTTTTTCTCTCATTTTTTGAGAGTGTGTGTTATGATTTCTTATGGCACTTGAAGATACTGACTGAGAGCAGCAAGAGCAGGATGCTCTCTACTCTCTAAAGAAAAAGGACCCAGGACCCAAGGGTGACCAAAGGCAAGTGCAAGGCTGTGATAGCACTAGCAAAGATCCAATCCCATAAAACCCAAACCAGAGGACAGCAAGCCTGGTGGTGGCAATGTGGGTCAGCCAACAGTCAGCCAATGGTTTGCCAGACAAATCTGTGGTGCTGAGACAAGTGCAAGTCCAAACTGTGAAAGCAAGTCAGTGAGTCAGGATCATGTCTGGATCACTGGGGTACATACACAGCCAGGCATGGGCAAGGACCCTTGGCAGGGATCAAGGAAAAGAGCAGGGAATTAAACGCAGCTTCTGAGCAAGGAGGGTTCAACCAGCACCCTTCTTACCATTTTTTCTCATGCAACCCTTTTCTCAACACTCTAAACCATGATTATGTAGCCACACTGTGTCTGTGGTGACTTGAGAACAGAGAAATCCCTTGGAGCAGGGGCATGAGGCTGCACTCAGAATACTGGTAAATGTCTGCAAGTTTTTTCCTGCCTCAGATTTTGTTACTTTTTTCATATACTTTGCTTTTTCTGGTGAAACATTTAAGAGTCCAGATAAGCAGCATCAAGTCTAGTCTTTCATCTTGAGTAAATGTTTTTGTAGAGAGGAGCTTGTTTTGCTGTGAAGTGGTGGCTGGGAATGCATCCACTCTATGAAGTGGGAATTTTACCTAGAGTGCTTTTAATAATTCAGAAGTTATGGAATTGATATTTTAAAAATGACACTCTTTTTCCAAGTATTCTATAGGCATTTAAGTTCAAAAATATTTAATAAAAGATACTTAAATTCATTAATCAAACATTATCAAAACATATTCCATCTCCATTTTTTCAGTAGAGAATGGTACTGAAGATTTCAGGATATGAAAGATTGGTGTTATATGGTCTGGACTAGGTTTGATAATAAGCACATGATTTTCTGTGCTGTCAAGTGGAAAATAATGTATTTGTTACCTCTATTGTACAATAAGATCCAGGACTAATGAGGAGGGAATCTGCTCTACGTTATTGACATTAAGGACCAATAATGGAATACATTGAAAATTTAGCATTGCCGATCTAGTTTTTAATACAATACATGCTAAGGATCTGAGTGACATTTCTCAGTCTGTTTGCTAAAAATTTCTTTTTCATCACAAATTAGTCATTTAAAGAATGGTCTTGCTCCCATATGTAATTGCTTACAAGGGTGGGGTAACCCTGGGGTTTCCCTGTTGGGAAATATCATTCATCTCCCACATAAAAATGGTTTCATAGTCTACTACAGAGAAAAATATGAATTTCAGACTTCCTCTGTGCTTCAATTTGTTCCTGAGAAATGGAGAGCTTAAATATTTTTTTGATCAAAAAAATGCTTTAAAATAAAATCTGTTATTACTTCTGCAGTGCCGAAACACCATGGTACTTGGTGTCACATCATGCCTAGGAACAAACATTCCTTCTATCTGGAGAAAATACAATTACTTCTGTCAATTCTCCTAAGGTCACATTCTGCAGACATAGTTACAGGTGGTGGTACCAGGTCTTAAACCAAGGAATTTTCAATACTCCTGCATTCAAAGCTTTTTCTGAATCATCTCCATAACAAACAAAATAGACAATAAAGGTCCTTTCCATCTGCCAAATAGAAGTGACATTTTATTGTAAATTTCACATTCCATTTTTCTTTTATAATTCCTACTAATTTGTACTCTTTCATACTCAATCAAGCTTCCACCCTTGTCTCTGGTAACTGCTTTACACAGATCCTACAGAATTTATCAGAACAGTACAGTTATTCCTAGGAATCTGACCACCAGGTGATCACAGACTTTGAATAGAAAAAGCTTTGTCCATCATTCCAAACTACTGTATTTAGGTCAAGAAAATACTGTTCCTCAAAAGTAACATTATTTCACAGAAATATTTTTTCTTTTTTTTTGGGACTGACAGGTTTGCCAATATTCATCTACAGAGGAGAGTGTGAATTAGTGATATGAGCATTATGCAGAAGTCTATGAATGTGGGCATAACAAAGAAAATAACCTTTTACAATGTCATATGAAGCACAATGAAGAGAATTTATCAGACTACTTTTTTTCAAGTATTCAGTTAGAAACAAATACTTCTGTTTACTGGATTACATGAAAGACTGAAAGCAATTAAATCTTTAAAAATATTTTTATTAGGAGATAGGAGTAGAAAAGGATAGTAGAATCAGTTGTTAAAGTAGTTGGAGGAGGCATTATGAACTTGATGGTCAAAGAAGAGTAAAAAAAGTGGGAGAAAATGAAGCTGAGCAATACCAACATACCCAACAAGCAACCTAGGTTTCCTCAGAGTCAGGACAAAAAAGGCAATGGGAAATCACTGACACAAATAAAGCGCCTCAAAAAAAAAAAAAAATCTGAGAAGAAAATATTCTATTTATGTATTCATCTTTTGAAAATTT
>WBMY01009318.1:371956-382411 GCA_013397315.1 Donacobius atricapilla
AAAAAAAAAAAAATCTGAGAAGTAAATATTCTTATTATGTATTCATTCTTTGAACATTTACATGAGGTCTTCTGGAGGTGATGCTTTAGTGCACAGGCTTTGGGTGGGGAAGACATTGAAATACATTTTTCTCCAATTTAGAGTGGCCAGGGACTAATACTCTGTGCTGAGTGCAAAAGGCAGAAAATGTATATCTGACTTTGATACCGTAGGCCAATACCCTAACCAGCAGGAAATGAGGTTCTTTATGGGCATTTCAGAACCATTATGGCTTTCAAAAGTCTTTTTCTCATTCAAAATGTAGAGAAGAACAAATGTAAAAACTGCTACCACAAGAGGAATTATTGTTATCTTTGTGGCCGTACCTTCTTTAGCCCTGCTTTTACCACTTCTGGCATTTTAAAGCACAATCCATTTCATGCACATTTTCCAGGAGAAAATCAATATGAGACTCTAATCTGAGCTATAAGTAGATGCTACACTGAGAAAAAAGTTTGATACACTGAACTGCTCAACCAAATAAATAATTTAGATAACTGAGTCAATGGTGCTGGAAAGTAAGTCTTCATTAATGGACATCACTGAGAGAGCAAAGAAAGCAAAATGAATCATCAGTCTATTGCCTTTAATAATATGATTAAAGAAAGAAGGTACTGAATTATTAAGAACAGTGGGGATAGAAAAGAAAAAGAGCAACACCCATAAAGGTACCAGCTTGCAGAATGATGATGAACTGGATACTCTTGCTATTTTGAAGGGGTTTGTTTTTATTTTAATTTTATAGCTCTGAGACCTGACAATTACATAGGCCTAAATCACAAGCATCTCCTTCCCCTCGGTTTCATATAAATCAATGATTTATGTAATTTACATAGAAAAGTGGATTAGCAACTGAATCTTCAGAGGCCCCTGAAGTACTATTACAATCAAGTTCTATTCCTTTAGAGGTTAATAGCAAAACTCAGAGACATCCTAATGAGGACAGAAACAACCTCCAGGATTCTGAAGCTGGGAAAGGAGAGTAACTTACATAGCTTTTTTGTTTTGCAGAAAAATAAAGATGAATTCACAGAATTTAATTCCAGAAGAGAGGAATATTTTAGAGTGATAATAGTATGCTTTGAATCCACCTTCCAGATAATTTCACAAAGCCAATTCCCTTAGATTCCCTCAGGCATTGCTTCAAGAAAAGGCTAGCTTTACTGCCCCTTTTTATTTGACTTTACAGCTAGATATTGTTCTTCATATACAAGCTTATGTGTACCCTTAAATGGGATATACAGTTCAAAGATTTCTTGTAGACTGGACTGGTTTTGCTCTCACAAATGATCTGAGTCTGCTCTCTGGATATAGAATCCCTGAGTAATTATACATTTGGATTTAGTTTTAGATTTGCTACTCTTCAAAAGAATATTATAAAAAGCTGAGGTAAGTCCTTGTCCATGACATCTGTGCATAAAGATTTGCTCAGATTCACTTGGTTATCTAAGTACGTGCCTTTTACATGCCATTAAAGCATGATGAAAGGGTATGCTGGGGATTCTATATTTTAATTTGATTTGATCAGTTGTTAACTTTTATTCCTTCTGAATTGGACATTCTAACAGTGAGGGTAACCTCATTTGGTGTACTACAGAGACCTCTGTTATCATTATTACTAAATTCCATTATAAAAGACATAGATTTAATTTACTTTATTTATTTTATTTAATTTAATTCTATTTTTTATTTTATTTCTATTCTCATAAATTTACCTAGTGCAATTTACATTTACATGCTAGCCTTTGCTGTCTAATCATGTAGATATAATGCTATAACCTCTGCCCTCTTCTAACTGCCCCATGTTTTGTTCCTTTCATCCCCTTCATTGGGCTACATAGTGTTTAAATCGCATTGTTAGCTATCCTAGGAAGAACAGAGAGAACTCTGTATGTTTCTAATACTACAAAAATAATTAATAAATGCAGACTGATCCCACTCATAAAACTCCTGCATATCCCTGCCCTATATTGAAAGCATGTGTTATAAATTGTCTGAAGAAACTGCAATGCCGACTGCAAAAGGAAGTAATGAATATGGTCACCAGCAGATGCATTCAGTCCATGACCAACACAGCAACTCTTCTCACCTCATATGTTCATACCTGGGAGGGGAATTGTTTGATCCTTAGAGCAGGTTGCCAGGACAACCTGTCTGTGTTCTGATCCTTATTTAAAAGAGCAAGGAACGAGAAGGACATACATCAGTAACTGAATTGCCTTCACAAATTTCACCTAACCAGCAGGCTACGAACAAGGCACTCCAGCTCTACATCACTGATGAAGCTCATCTATAGATATTGGAATATCTTGCTTTATGCACTGCAGACAGAATTTTGTGTACTGTAGTATTGAAATCTCTGTGTAGCACAGTATTCTCAGTATAAATCATCATGCATTCCAGAAGGAGAAGCAATGGAGCTGGATGGGTATCTATTGCTTATTATCTCTTCCCATGCAAGAAACAATGGCTGCCAGCTGAAGATGGCAGAGCAGCAAGAACAAACAATAGGGTGTGGTTTGCTTGTTTTCAGAAGAGGCTTACGCAGAAAGGACAGAAGATTAGAACTACTATTTCAGTAGTTAAAAATGTAGAGATCCTGTCAAGTGTTAGCATCCAACAGAATCATTTCATGCCCTCTAAATATGCATTCTCCATCTGATTCTTTTTTTCCTAAAGTATGACAAGTACAAAAAGCTCCAAGGTATAACTGAGTGGTAAATGTCCACAGATTCCCACAGAAGATCCAGGGCTCTTTTGTTGTCTGTTTGCCAGAGACAGTAGAAAACTGCTAAATAAATTCTCCTCCCTCTGTGTGGCATTTCTGGTTTATTTGCCATACTGGCAAACTTTCTTCATTGTCTGACTCAGAGAAAAAGCTATCCCCAGTGTTTATGTCGAAGCTGAGAGCTTTGCTTAACTCATTGCGTGATAAATTTTAGAGTGTCCAGACCTTGGATTCCTTTATATTGGATTCACTTTTAATATAGTGGATAATTATCAATAATCATTGGACTTGGTTGCAACCCCTAAAATGTCTTAGGGGATCCATTTCTAATTTTCTTATCTTGAATTTCTCTCGTGTCTCCTGAAATACAATATTTTATGTGGTTGCACCACTGCAGCTGGTTGGTTACCATGAATCCCAGTGTGTTGCTGGCTGTGTGAAATCAATGTGTCAGCCAGTAAGGCCTAAGTTTCAAAGCACAGACCAAATACATCTTCTTGTACCTGGACTTTCACTTTGTGAAACTTCAGAAAAATAATAATAAGTAATTATCTCTGTTTACTTCAAAAACACAGAAAGGATTCAGTGACAATAGTAGTTGTCAGCCTAATATATTTTAGCACCTGTTAAACAGAACCATCTTGACAGTGGTATGATTAGACTTACCAGCAAAACTGAAAGCAGACTAATTAAGACTACATAAACCCCCAATAACATACCCTATTCAGAAATGTCCAAAGCAGTTAAATCTACAAATGACAAGTGTTGGTTTCAGCCAACTCAGGTGAGGAAGAATGAAAACAGAGAGCTTTGATACACAGGATCATCAGGTAATCAATTATTTCTGTTATGTCATCTCTGCCTTTCTACTTCAAAAGAACTTTTGGCAAAGAGACTTCACAGGCAGTGTGTAGTTGGACATAACATAATATTCTAATTAAGTATATTACAATGAACAATGATTTAATTTTTGTGCTTTAGGGACATTTTACTGTGTCTAATAAAAACATGACAGTGGTAACATTACTAGAAATTTTCTGGTGTTTCTTTGGCAGATCCCTGAATTATTTAATAATATTTCTCTAGAAGTGAGGCTTTTAACTTAAAGACCTCAAGACTAGTTTTTGTGTGTAACGGTCACTGAATCAGTATATTAGGAGAAATAAGGTCCTTCTAGGGATTCTGAAAATAGACCATTACTTGAACTTGCCTTAATATTTCATTCTGAACTCCAGTAGTTATTCAGGTAGTAGAGGCTGATGCTGACTAGCACCCCAAATTGAAGGTATTAAAGGACCAAAAGTTGTCAATTTTTCCAGGATATTATCTGAAAAAATCATCTTGGCTTCTGTAGTCAGGTGATTTTTCCTGTAGTCAGGTGATACTTTAGAAAGTGCAGGAAACTGCCCTAAGGGCAGCTGTATGTCTGGTGATAAAAGCCTTGCGGTGCTGAATCTCTGACCTTCTTTTGAAAACTTATGTTAGCCTGTGGGCTCAAAGACCAAAAGTTATTTGAATTTATGGATAAACAGCAGACCCAATTTTTGGGATTAATATCTCTTAGGGGTAATCTCATTTATCCACATCAGGCACTGCATTATATGAAAGGTTATTCAGAAGGGAATATGTTACATTTTCTGCAACATCTACAACGTCAGAGCCGGCTCACCCAAAACTAAAACGACCTGGTTGTCAAGTTTATCATTTCACCCAAAGGAAAGCTGACAGCTTTTAGACAATCTACTTTCTAAGTCCTTCTATAGAGAGCACTTCCCTTGAAGACTGATGCATGGTATTTTGGCAATTGCATGTGAATCAAAACTTGGACACAGAGTAGTCTCCATCAGCTCTTCTCAGCAGGTATTTAATGAAGTTCTAACAGCCTGGGTTTTCTATAGCTAATGCTCAACTATAGCGTTTCTTCTGTGATGGTTGATCTAAAAAAAAAACCCCAAAAAACACCTACCACTTTTACATAACCTTACTGAGATTACTTGATCCAGTGGGCTTTCTCTAGTAATGTTTTTTACTTTCAGTCTGTCTATAGTGAGAAAAATGAGGTTCTCTGTCATATGGATTCAGCTTTCTACATTTTAATCAGATGCCCATCAAATGCAGGCAAGGCATAACAAATATTCATGACAATAAGGCAAAAATCTCAGACTTTGAATTACTTTAGCAATTCCAAATGCTCTCTGGAAAACAGGGATGCAACTGGAATCTCAATTGAGGCCTGATTCATCACATCTGTATTACTGACTGTTCTAGAAAATAGCTTCAAAGGATGCAAGTCTGAATGTGTGCCTCTGTGTGTATTGAGGATGTAGTAAAAATTTTCTTTTTCCTTTAAGAAAAAGCTGCTGTATACCAAGTTCCATGCAAACCTAGGCAAAAAAAAATGTGGAAAATGGATATTAGACTTATTGAACAAAGTCCTATTAGATTGTTAGTATTGCAGTGCAGAATGTAATTGCCAGACTGTATTTTCCTAAATCAAGATTTTCAAGATTTTTTGATGCAAATAAGGTGTTACAAAGGCTATATACACTGTGAGAAGACTGCCTGTGCCACCTGTGTCCCTTCTTTGTCTTTTTCACCACAGACTAGATATTAATGCTATGCGTCAAATATACAAGACTGCTTAAATCACATCAAGCACTCCTCAGGAGAATGTTAAACAAACAGAGAAACAGTTAACCTAACATTTATCAGCACACACACTGGCAGAAACAGTCTCAGAGAGATTGAATAAATCACAAAGCTGTTTCCATCTCCTCATTAATATTTTTTTTAATAAGACAACCTACATGGACAGATGACTGTCTTAAGTGATCAGTAGTAAAAAATTTATAAATGCTAGATTAAGAACAGGAATTACATGTTCCAGTAAAACTCCACAATGAGATCATTTTGGCACTCATTATTTATAAATATTTTATAATATTTATATTTAGTCACTGTGTAAGACAATAGTAGTTAAGCTGTGTCTGTTCCAGACAAAGCTGAAAGAGTTTGGAGCTATTCCACCTACCAATATTATAGTAATTTTTATCTTTTGAATTTGTCCCAAATGGAATAAAATTGTCCAGTCAGTATTTTCTCAAATGTGTATCAACCCTTTTGGAGACCTGTTAATTTATATTCTACGCATTAAAGGGCTTTGCCAGAGGGAGAAAGTTGGAAAGGGCTGAAAGGGAAGGAAAAGTATCTTGTTCAAATATTTCACAATTCACTCAAAATCTAATTACATGTTGAGTCCCTACAGTTTGGTAGATGTTACTCCACCTTTGATCAAGTCACACATGGTCATTCCAAGCTGTCAGGCAGCCCTCATTTCCTCTAAGAACTCACACTGATCATGTCTAATGAGGCTGCTGCAACACAGAATTCACAGGTTTTGGGTTGAGGGGGGCTGCTTAGACAGTCACATTTATAAGTCTCCATTGCTGCTTCTGGGAATAAAGGCTATACAATTTCTAACAAAATACTGTTGTGGCTTGATGTAAGAAAAACAACACATTACCAACCAAAAGTATTTTCTGAACATCCTTTAAATCTTTCTAGCAAGGTGGTCCAAACCCTTTTAATAATTTAGGTGTTGTTCAAAACTCAAATGAAGTCAAAAATCATGGCAATTCAGAATGGTGTCCTTGAACTGTGTGACACTTTCAGGAAGTGGTAGCTATTTTGTGGTGTCTTCTGAGTCTATTTTTCCACCCTACTTAGAGTTCAGGGCAGCACAGAAACACTTCTACCTTCCTGAAATCAGGCAGGTGTAGATCAAACACTGTACATATATCAGAGCTTTACAGGGGAATTGCTGGTAGGTCACTGATATGCAAAGCTAACCTTTAATTGTCTTCAAAAGTTTAAGGATCATTTAAATTGCAATTCTACAGGGAAAGGAGGATGGAAATGTGAAATAAAGAGTCTGTGGGACAGATTCATGAAAAAGTTACAGACCATTTACATAGGAAAGGAATGCATGAAAATCCTTTACAGTGTGCCTGTGTGATTTATTAAATCCCTTTTCCGTGTGTAATCGGTTAACTGCACTTGAACAGTGTAGATTCCAGAGATGAGAGCAAAAGGCTGAAGAAAATGAGGTAGAGCATTGTAGCTTGCTCAGGATTTGTGCCCAGCAGACAGACAAAAAGGTAACTGTGGTGAGCATAGACAACACTTTTGAGATTCAGCAGTCTTCCTTTAAAGGGCTCCTTGACAGTGAGCTCATGAGCTCTCAGAGATCTCTGTCATAAAGGAAGAGGAAATGCTGCTGTACTGGGACTTGAAAAATGATGCTATGTTAGAGTTGGTTTATTTGTTTCGATAGTAGTGTCTTTATAGTTATCTCATTATAT
Source organism: Donacobius atricapilla (assembly GCA_013397315.1). NCBI lineage: Eukaryota > Metazoa > Chordata > Aves > Passeriformes > Mimidae > Donacobius > Donacobius atricapilla. The sequence goes on from WBMY01009318.1 coordinate 379,085, forward strand.
TAAAAACCTGGGAGTAGCACAATTGTAATGTTGAACTCCACAGTCAAAGGAAGATCCATCAAACCTAAACACTCAGTATGACTGAAAATATTTTCTCCTACTTACTGTTCTTTTTACAGCATCTTTGTTAGCCATGAAAGCACTTATGGCAGACAGTATCACTAAGAGGAGGAAATTTCACCTCTTTTTGTGCAAATCTATTACCAATGACCTATGGAGGGGTAATAATCACTTGCCTATTTTGCTCTGCCTCATTATTCAAACGGGAACTTAACTGTTATCTCTTAACAGTTATATCTTAACTGTGTAGCTCCCCAAGAGCTTGTTGACTGTGTCTTACAGGTCAGGGCTCAGGATCAGAGATTAGCATTGATCAGAAAGGAATAGTTACCATTCATTGATGCTTTAAGTAGGAATTTTCTTACCCACATTACAGACGAAATGGCTTAGTACCACATTAGATAAAACTTTTTTATCACAAGACATGTTTTCCGAAGACAAGTCATTGAAGAACAGGGTAGATATCAGGCCCCACCCACCCAATTGTATGTGAGACTAGAACTCTTTTAACTACCCATGAGTGAAAACTTGAATGGCTAAGGAAAATGTAGACAAATGGCTAAAGAAAATGTAAGAAAGAAAGGGAAATATAAGAAAGAAAGAATTACAAATGCAAAGAACGTTTGATAAATAGATAATGAAGAGAAGGGACTCTGGAACGTTTCTTAATTTGAAAAGAGAACAGGAAGCTTTTTTAGGAAAGCAGGAAGTCACTGGAGAAGGAAAGACAGCAAGAATGCAAAAATATGCCAACATCTCTTATGCCATTGCTGAACTCTAAAACTGCATGGCCAGCAAGGCAGGATATTCAGTCAATCCAGAGAACAAAAACCTGCATTGATCTATATTACCATGAGCTCTGCTGGAGCCTAGATGAATAGGACAAACTGAATGGACTCTGTGTGGCCTGAAGGATATATAGAATGTGCAGGATAATCAAATTGGGATGTGTCATGGCATATGTTAGATAAATTGAACAAGTAAGTATGAAAAACACGAAAGAATGAACTGAGGTGTGTGGGTTGAGCTGGCATAGAGGTAGAATGAATTTCTGCACATATAAAACAAATGGTTCAGTTGTTTTTATGATTTAGAAGATGAAAAAGGAGCTTTTTTTACCATTGTTTTGCTTAGCAACAGCAACAAAGACAAGTACTCATCTGGGACTGTCATTTGCTCAGCTCATTAAAATATTAAGAGAGAACACAGCAGAGCTCTGAGCCTGCAGAGCTGCCAAAATCAGGTTCCCAATATGCAGGGAAGGAGTGCTGAGAGTTTTTCTTTTATACCCTTATTGTCATCAGTCTTGAAGCAGAGTGCTTCCTGCTGTTAGTTTTCAATAGGTACTTTTCTTGTGTCTCAAGAGGCCTGGGGCACCATATTCCAAGGCTTCTTCCATGAAGCCAGAATAATGTCCATCCCAGAAGACCTGTTCTAACAGGTTTCTTTTCCTTAAGTCCTCCTCTAGCCAAAGCAATTCAAAAGTTCCCTTGCCTGCCATGACAACTTGGTTTATATGAGAGGGATAACAGAACCAAAACTGAGAAGATAACTGAAGGATCAGAAAATATTGCAGCTTGTTTGTCAGAATATGTTGCATAAAGGAGGAATTTTAGTAATTTCAAGGCATTTTGACTGACTTTATGAAATTTTGTTAGTGTTGCTGTGCTGTGGTGGGTTGACCCCGGCCAACAGCCAAGTGCCCACACAGCCGCTCTCTCATTTTTCCCCTCTCCCCAGTGAGATGGCAGAGGAAACAGAAACAACAAAAGTGAGAAAACTTGTGGGTCAAAGCAAAAACAATTTAATAGGTGAAGATAAAAGATGTGATGTCAAGTGATGCAATGGCAATCACTCATCACCTCCCACAAGAGGACTGATGCCAAATCAGTGGCTTCCTTTGAACAATCTCCTCTTCTTTGCCTTTTACCTCAGCTCTTGCTGCTGAGCATGGCACCACATGGTACAGACCATCCCTTCGGCCACTTCAGGTCAGCTGTCCACGGTGTTCCCTCCTAGCTTCCTGCCCATGCCCTGCCCACTTGTGGGGGACAGAGTTCGGAAAAAGTACAAGCCTTGATGCTGTGGAAGCAGGATTTAACAGTAGCCAAAACACTGGTGTGTTATCATCACTCTTTTAGCCACAAAGCCAAAAAGGCACCTATAATTGACTATACTAACAGCAATAAAGTAACTCGCAGTATCTCTGAGACACAGTACAGTAGCTATGGTGAACCTATGTACTCAACAATTGTGAATACAACTGGTACTTCTAGAAAACAGAACAAAATGAAAGAATGAAAATACTGATTTTAAAATGTAGCTCTTTCAATTTCAAATTGTACAGTCTCTCATACTCAACACTCATTGCCTGACCCCCCCTATAAGTTGAGGAAGAGTAGTGGCTTTGACAAGATAAAAAAGTATTTTCCTGCATTTTCTTTTTTTCTTCTGTTGCTTCTTTTTAATTTAGGTTACTTTAGCTGTTTCTCTTCTTCCCCTGACTTCATTTTTCTTTTTCTCCCTGGTACATTTTCTTCTTTAAGCTATCCATAACCAGTAAACCAGTAGGTTTCACTGCTGCTCTCCTCCTGCTTTGGAGCCAGTGCAAACCTCTCTGCCCTCCAAAGAGGTGGAATGATCCCTTGGTTTGGAGAGCCAGAATTTATCTAACCATCTGCTCAACTCCTAGCTCCAGAAAGATATGCTTTAAATATCCAGTATCCTAAAAAAAAAAATTACTAGGCGTAGCCTCTTACAAAATACTCCTGATGTCTTGGACCCCTTATTTTCTGTGCTGATCCAAACTATGCTGCTTACTGGTATTCAGTTTGTCCCCACTTGATCAAAATGTATAAGCACACATCTAAACATCTCATTAATATCAGGAAAGCATATTTTGATAGCAATTTTAATGTATTTCAGGAAATGAATCCTTACAGTTAAATCAGTATTAAAAAAAGGTTAGCCTAATGTCAATGCAGTAACTCTCAAGGAAAAGGAAGCTTTAATAAGAAAATAGGAGTAACACTGACAGTTTAATACAAAATAGCTCAGAAACATGAACACGTGTAGAGGTTGTTTTGGTTGGCTTTTTTTTTTTTTTTCCTGTATTGAGGAGGTTGTACCTGAAATAGAAAAGACTGAGTGGACAACCAAAGAAAGAGAAATCATTGGGGTTTTTTTTGTTCCTTGTATAATTAGCCACTGATCCATTCCTGAAAGGGAACCCAGGTGTTGAAACACACTTAAAAACCACTAAAAAAA
>WBMY01009318.1:382420-419807 GCA_013397315.1 Donacobius atricapilla
AACCAGTGTTTTGAAACACCGTAAAAAACACGAAAAAAAAAAAAAAAAGTCTTTCAATACCAACCATGGCTAGAAGTTTTCGGGTTTTCCTATGAACTCAGTTCTTGTGCTTAACAGTCATTGTGAATTGTTAATCAACAGCACAAGAAGATCCTATCAATGTGACCTCTGTTATCTGTACTCATCAAAGCAATTGATAAACTTTATTGGAATGCTATTCTTCCCAGCTGAGTTCATAATTTTACATCTGTAGTGGAGCATATTGTAGGAGAAGGGAATACAGGTGATCTTGTCCTTGATAGGCAACATCTGCATTAATTACCCAGCCTCACCCCTGATGAGTCACAGCTATATCCAATAAAGATAAGTGTGATAAAGGGAGTGGGTTAGCTGGGGAGGGGGAATCATGAAGGAGGAGGAACCTTAAGATAGGGGGAATGAGCACATCATGGAGAAGAAGGATCCTGCGGAGCGAGAATCACTGCTGTGAGGTCAGGCTGGGCCTGCAGTTAGAGCCTGTTGTTGGAACCTGCAGGCACAGTCTAGCTGGGTAAAAGCCTGCATTCAGAATCTGCAAACTAATACATGCAGTCATAGTTTAGCAGGAAATAACCAGCTGTCAGAAGCTGCTAGGGAAACCTACAATAGGAGCTTGCTGCAGCCAGAAGCAGTGAATAGTTGGAGTTAGGATTGCTGAGCTGCACAGAGGAATAAGCCAGGACCCTTTTCATGCTGTGATAAACAAGAAATCTATGTCTCAGATCATTTTTACCCTCTAACAAGAGAGCTGCTGCAACAGCATATGTCTTTGTCCCTAAAGCAAAGGATTAAAATAGCTCATTTCTCATATTTAGTTTAGTTGCTGGACATTATTTTCTGTTGTCTTTCTCAAAAACTTCTGGGAGACCTGCTTGACACCAGCAACATGGAGAATCAGGAGGGTAGCTCTGTAAATAAACTATAAAAAGTAGTTGGGCAAGCCCATCTGAGGCAAATAATTTCTCTCATGAACTAGGAAGCAGCATATAAGGATGAGTAGAGGTTTTGATGTTTAAGGTGGACAACAGCATCAGGTATTTCTTTGGATTGTAGTCCTAACAGTTCACTGACATATGGCCTGATTTAGAACCAAAAGAGATATGTTAACATATGTCACTTTCAGAAAATTTTAGCTCACATATCCTATAACAACATCACAGATTTCCCCTGAGCCCTGGTGTTCCTTAGCACATCTGCAGAGGAACAAGAAAAAGATATTTAGCGGAAGAAAAGCCTAAAGAATTTTCTTACAGCTACAGTAAGCTGTTCCTCAGCTGCTTGTATCAGAGGGCAGCTCTGAGTTGATGTGCGATGAGATGGAGGTGAAATATCTTCTGGTTTGCATCCCCTCCTGTACCACTGACTGCTGCTCCACCTCTCTAGGTGTAGAAGTTGGTACCCAATAACAGCAGTGACACAAAACACTCAAGACTGGATTGACAGAGGTAAACTTACATCACGAACCAGAAACTTAACTAGGTCAGTGACTGATGCCAACAGTTAATGCTGATTCAAAAGCCTTCTGCAGGTTTTACATGCATTTTAAATGTACTTGGCTATGGTTGTGAACTGTGCTACACAATAATAGAGGAGAATGCTACTTCTTCTCTGGGTTGGGTTTTGTGCCAGGTCCAACCTGGCTTGGGTATTTGGTATGAGGAGACTATTCATAACTGTCTATGACTTCTGAATTGCACTGAGCTGACAGCAAGGCATCTGAGTCCTTCAGTTGCCCTTGCTTGCTTGGCACGTACCTACACAATATCCTGGGAAATTGATACAGCTTATTTAAAGAATGTGATCTGTGTCACACAATGTGCTTTATTAATAAACCAGGAGTATAATCTCAGTCTTTGGATTCTACTAGATGACAAGTCAGCTCTGAGTTAGTGTTCTTTTATCTGCTTTCCACCTGTACAGTGCAGCAACCTTGCTTCTGCAGGTGTGACCAACACAATCGATGATCTGAGAGAGCAGCTCCTGTCAGAGCTGTTTGGACAACCATGTCGGAACAGTCAGAAAGCAGTTTACAGCAGGTTCATACTTACATTGAGGTAGCCACTTGAGCTGGTTGTCTTGCTTTCAACCCTTTTGACCTCCAGAGATGTACAGTGGTCCATGGCTGACAAACCACAGGAATGTCTGCCAACAGGATCCTCTTGATTACTCTTTCTAGGCCCTGCCTTCCTTGTTTGTACACTGGGCTTTCAAATTTCAGCTGGAAATTCAGTTGGGAGCTGACACAGGTAGGGTAAATGCCAGCCACAGACTCTGGTGTCTATGCTTCTGGGAGATGTACTTCTCCCACAGGAAGGGAGGCTGTGAAATACATTCCTGTGATGTGGCTCTGCAGTGTCCTGCCTCTCCGTGCTACTTAACAGGCCTGAAGACTCAAATGAAGCATATTCTGGAATCCCAGTGACCACTAGACAGTCTACTTTTGTTTGCATAGCTTCTAAGTGCTTCCTCCTGGGAAGAGTCCCCTCCCTAAGTGGAGTGGTTCTAAGAGCACAGGTGAGTGTCCAGGTCCAGCCCAGGCCCTGCGTGCAGCGTCACGATGTGCGAGTACAAATGCATCTCCAGCAGCCCGCCTCTTTCAAATGCTTCACAAGTGGCAAATCAGAAAACATTAGGTTTTGGTGGAAAGAAAACAGCTGTTTATTTTATTTTATTTGAATGATGGTGTGGAATTTAATTCAGCAAAGACATGAAGTATGTTGGTAAATTGTGAGTGTGTGTAGGTGGGTGTGTTAGTGGGTGTAGGGAACATATGGAAGAACTGCAGCATGAGAAAGCAGCCGACAGAAGGGGTTTGAAATGTCTAAAGCAGAGCAGACTTCTTTTCTCTTCCTGCGTTTTAACTCTCCCTTTGGCACCAGTTCAAGCTGCAGCCTCATTCTCTCTCCCTCCTGGTTGATACATTATACTTGTATCTCCGTATTTGCTGTGAATGTAATTCTTGTATTTATAGTTGTATGTCCGAAAGGTAAACACAAAACTGACTAAAATAAACCCTCAAGTTGGCAAAGCAGCAAATGGTGTGGTAAGGGGGGGTGTGTCTGTGTGCGTGTGTTTGCTGTCCATGACACTTCACGCATCAATCAGGAACCACACGTACTACCATTAATTACTAACTGTCACTACGGCGCCCGTTTCCGCAGAGCTGCGAGCGAGGGCGCAGCTCCGGCCCCGGGGCCGCCACGGCCGCTCGGCTCGGCTCGGCCCGGCCNGCAGCATTGCCCGCGGAATGGCGGCGGGGAAGGGAGCAGGCAGGAGAAGCGGGCAGGCGAAAGCCCCTTTCCTGTCCCCTTTCGGAGGCTGCCGAGGGTTGCTTTGCGGCGCGCTCCGACTCGCCTTTACCGCCTTTCCATTTCGGGGGAGAGTGTGAGATTAAAAATTGCGGCCAGCACCAGCAGCTGGCGTCCGCTGCGGCACACCTCTGCTTGGTAACGGTGACAAAGGCTTCCGAGCGGGATTTTTAAGTAGTAGAGCGTGTAACCTGCAACGTGCTTAGGAAATGCCGGGCCCTGACACTGGAACACAGGTCCCGAGTGCTGGCTGGCTGTCGCTCTGACGGGCAGCGCAGGCGGGAACAGCGGCTGCCGTCGGACGGCGCCTGCAGGGACGGACAGAGCCGCGGCCTGGCCGCTGCGGGGCTGACCAAACATCAGAGCTGCTCTTGAGGACAACGTCCAGATTCCTCCTGGACACTGAAACACTCTCTATGAAAGCGTTCTGGCAACAGCCGCCTCTCTGCGAAACCTGTTCTGGCGTTTCACCACTGAAGAAATCGGTTCCTCTTTGAGCAGCCATGCAAAGGTTGCAGACTTTCAGGAGAGGCACCGGGCTTCAACATGCAGGTGGAACTCCTAGTGCACCTCTTTTAAAGCCTCACATCACACGGGTAAAAGAGAGGAGTAGTGGGGATTTTTCTAACACCTTTTGCAGTAGACTGACTGCATAGTTTATTTATACAGTCTGCTTTACTAAACTTTGGAAATCTTGGCTCAAGCTACTAGATCATAAAATGCTACCTTCCCAATAAACTTTTTGTTGAAGGTCCTTACATGACTCGAGAGCACAAATTCCACTCAGTCAAAATATAAATTGTAGAGTTGGAGACAACTGAAGAGTTCCCAGTCACTTTGGTCATTTTGAAAGATGTATGTCGGGCTCGGCAAAGGCAAAAGATGGTATTCCACTACCGAGTCACATTGTTGAGGTGCAGCTGACACCTGGGTACAATGTAAGGCTTGCTCTCACCTTGCCTTGGATCTATGAAACTTTACAGTTTGTATTTCTAAATATATCTGATGGCAATGGGACCAGGTGCAAGTTTCAGCTTTTTTTTTTTTTTCTTTGTGCAATCTCACTTATGTTTATGATCTTCATCTTACCTTGGATTTCTAAGGTCCTTAGTCATGAATGCAAAAAAGCTCACATGGATCTTTCCTTTTGTTGAACATACTCTGAACATTTTAAGACAGTACCAGGGAGAGAGAGAAGAAAATAAAAGAAAAAGGAATAGGAACCCAAAGAGCGGGAAAGGAAGGAGAGAAAAGAAACACAGTGGTATCAGAGGAAGAAGACCAAAGGAATACAATGTCTGATGATAGAAGAGAAAAAGCAGTTTTCTCAATCTTCCTGCCCTGTTTGCAGTTCTTAACTCCCCAGCTTATGTGGAGAAGTAGTAATCTAAAAATCTCAGTAGTATTAAACCCACAGCTTTCTAGTTTTCAGGATACAGAGAAAACCATGACAATGAAGGAGTAGCCTCAAAAGACAAAGTATGCCTATGCTACATCCTGCTTTGTAGTGCAGAGATGGAAGAATCCAGGCAGAATCTGAACAGTAACCCTGCAGCTGTACAGGAGACAAGCCTGGGCTATGCTCTGGACTCCTGGGCAATAGCTCCTGCACCTGCAATAGCATCCTCACCCATCCTGAAGTCTGCTATGTGGACCAGAAAGCAAGTGAAAAACTCTCAGTGCTGTATTTTAAAAAAGTCTCTGTCACAACTCAGGACTCCAAATTACCTTGTGAACCACGGGCATAAAGAGCATTGGGAATGTTCTCCTTTCCCACGATGTGTACCACTTAAAGGATACCTCGCTGTACACCTGCCACTGCCTATAAGAGAATCTTCAGAACAATCTAATCCATACTCATTATTGTTCTCATTTTACAGGACAGAAAAGATCATAAATATATATTGTAGCTGTTGCAAGGCTCAATGTCACCATCAGAGTAAGAGTTCTTATTTCTGAGGACTCTGCTGTTCTTTTTTTTTTTTTTTAACTTGAAATAATGTGTCTCTAAGTATGTTAAAAAAATTATCTTTTAAATAGAATTAGGCATTCCAACTAAACATTTTAAAAGATGTAAATTGCAACAAGTTCTGCAACAGAAAAACTTCCATGGTTCAATGCTTTAGGGTAATTCCAGGGAAAAACAAATCTGAACAGAAAAGCTGACCTTTTCAACAGAAAATAAATACTTTTTTTTTTTTTTTTTGCAAGGGTGGGGTGGGGGTGGGAAATACAACCATGACCAAAAAAACCCCTAAACTAATCAACCCAACCACTCCACCAAAAAAACCCACCCTCCAAACCATTTAAAGTGTATTACTTTCATTCAAATAGAAAATAAAATACTCTGACAGTTGTAAGGTGGAATTGAAGTTCTTTGGCCAGCTCTTTTTGTCTCTTGAAATCTTGTAGCAAAAAATGTAGCCACCCCTGATATATGCACCTATTAGGGTGGGCACTCAGTGTTTGAAATACAGTGTATGGGATTGCTCACAGCACATTAAGAATGCTCAGCAACCTGCAGTTTTAGGGTTGCACTCTATGCTGTAAAACACATGGTGCTGTTAGCAATCTTCCACTAAGCACACATTACCTGAGTTTTCTAGTTGAGCATACACCTAAATGACCTTTTGCTTTTTTTTTTGAAGAGGGCCATAAATTGTCATCAAAGAGAGGGGGTTTCAAATTGGCTGTTATTTAAAGACTATCTGCTTGTTCTCAAAATCCGCTGTCACTCTTACATCAATATCCTTTAAAGAAAAGCAGAAATTTGGAGAATATAAACCTGTGAACCCGATTAAAAAAGCATTACATGTAATTTGCATGTGAAGGTAGTGTGGGTTTTTTAAACAAAAATTCTGTCTTGTGGGGGTTTTGTGTGACCTTTCCTAATTTTCTTAGTTTGTTTTCAAAGAAGATTGATTTCCATCCATTTTTTCCAATAATAAATAGTGGTAGCTTCCTCCACTTTGCTATACCCTCTTTTTTGCTTTCTTTACAGGGGGTTGATCCACCTGTTCATTAAAAAGGGGAAAACCCAACTTCGGGGAGTGCCTGTCAAGTAGGAAAGTTGCACAGTGATGTGACTCTGCCTGTGTATGAGAGAGAAATCAAATAAAATCTGGAGCTGAAAAACTAATTCACTGTATGTAGCATAGAAGAAAAATCCTGCTGAAGTCCTAAGCTAACTCACATAATGCTTTCAAGAATCAGAAAAATGACACTGTCAAAACACAACATTAGTTTTCAGAAGCCTCCAGGCAAAATTTTATTTATTTAAAGTTAGCTCCTATTTTAATAACAAAAAAGTGGCAGCATATTCTACATCAAAGAAAAAACTTTTCCTAATGTTCCCATTCCTCTTGTGAAGTACTGGAGTTGAAGTAGTGGAGCTGTCTTTCTCTAAATAATTACGTGAGTGGCAGGATCTCAACCTGAGAAAGCTTTTTGTCTGCACTGGGGACTGTAGCATAAAGAGAATCACATTTGGCTTGCCTAATCTGAGCTGCAATACGAGATACTCAGACTTCCAGAGTTTAAACAGTTAGTTTTATACAAGATCCGTAACAATGAAAATGAGTCCTGAATCAACATCTCAGTACACTGTGGCACCTCCATCAGATGAGAAGCACATTTATGAGCTACAGCTCTCCAGTCAACACCTATTAACCACATTCCTTGTGGCCATACCCAGGAGAAATGTCCCTTAACATGATGCACAGCTGGTGGCTTCTCTTGCATATTACCCTTGTTTCAGGCATCCTCACCTTCAGGTGCAGACCAAAGCACGCTGTTAGTCGTCAAAGCATTTACCTTGTTGAAGGGATGAGAGATGCATTTTTAAGTTCACTACTCCATCTCTTTCCTGGCAACTCTATTTATTTCTCTTTGTTCTTCATTCATTAATCTTTTATAGTAAGAACTAGTAGTAGTGAGAAGGCAGTCCAGGGTCCTTTCCTTCAAAGACATCCCATAAATAAAGAATAAACCCCTTAGGTCCCTAGACCTGTTGTTTGCCTTTTTAGCTTGACTTCCCTACCAGTTCCTAGTAATACCATTCCTTTGGCAATAACTTCTTGTCTCTTGTTTCCTTTCTATTATTTAATATCCTTTAACACCTCCTGCTTTGAACCTTAACAGATCCAGCTCTGGAGCTGTGGTAATTTGGTTCAGTTACAAAAGGCTCTACATTTGCATGTATCTGGGTCTTGCTGCAGAACGGTTGGGTATGTGTGGGAGTAGGACTGAACTTTGTTGCAACGAGATAACTCTTACATCTGAGAAATGTATTTCTTCCTTCTGGGCCTCAGGTGTCTTATAAGCAACAAAACAAACTAATGTCAAGGCAGCTACCAACAAACCCATGGGAATCAGAGAAGGGGAAGCAATGCTTGCATGAGCTTGCACCCCTAATGCAATGGCTTCAACTTCTAGCTTAGACAAACGATGTCTTTCTTGTGAAGTGAGGGTATAGCAATAACATGATGTATGGAGGATGTTATGGTAAGACAGTACTGTCAACAGCTGCCAGTAGCAGGAGTTGCAGAAAGACAATAGAGACACGGCAGAGCAGAGAGATTTTCCACTCCATCATGGCAAAATCTAAAGTAGAACAAATCTTCTCATGAGTAACAGACAGTTGTAACTCTGGCTGCCCGCTGATGTGCCTTTGAGGTTGAAAACTGCTTCTTCTGCCGAAGCAAATACCCCTACTTGGGCACTGTTGAGCGGGGGAAGAGCTCTTCTCCCGGCACCATAACCTGAGACGTGCCTATGCTCATGCTGGGCAGGGGAGGCCCCTAGGACGTGTGTGGCTGTCCCAGTGATGGACCAAGAAAATTTTATGTGATGGGCCTGTAAAGCACTTCAGGATCATCGGGGATGAATCATGCCGTAAAATGTTTCATTAATGTTACTAGATGTATTATAGACTTCTGTGATCTGAGACTGCTGCAGGCAGTGTGCTGGGAAAAAGGCTTTCCAGATTGTGCTCATGCAAATTTCTGTCTGTGATCACATTCGTTCTGGTTCCCACTACAACATTACTTTCACACTCATGTGTGCTGCTCTCTCAGTCTAAACTTTTTGTTATTGCAGGTTGTATAACTACAACATAGCATCCCTTTGCTAACACATTTACAAGGGTGAGAAAACATACAGATATGGAAATAAAGGCACAAGAAATCCAATGGATATGCTTAAACTTTTCCAGGAAAGGGGTAGAGTTGGTCCTAACCTTTGCCTCCTGACTTGAACATGTGCCCTAACAGGTTACTAGATCAGGACAGCTGTCAATTTGTTCATGACATTTAGTTCAGCATGTCTTTTTGTTCTGAACCATTGTTTTATTCTGTACTGGGCATCTTTATAATTCAGAGAAGAATTGCTGAAAGCTGGGAAAAACAAATGTGAAATCTGAACCTATTTTGAGTCCATCCTGTTGTACTGTGGACAGTAAGTCTCATCAGTCTTGTTAAATCATGCAAACAGCATTTTGAAATGATTTAGGATTTATACAGTCACAAAATAGCCATATAATAGGAGATGGAGGATGAGCAGACATATCCAATGAATGTTTTTTAAACACTGCAAGTGAAATGGAGAGCCAAGGTAATGGCAAGGAGACCTAGGGCCAGTGACATAACCTGTGCCAAGAGCCTCAGAACAACTAGACTGTTTGGGAATGTAGGGAAAAAGCAGGCAGTGCTTTAAAAAATAATGAAAGCAGGAAATCACAGGCAAATCCTAGTCATGCATTAATCCAACAGAAGTCAAATCCAAGAAATTGTGAGGAGTGAATCATCAGTAAAAGGGCACTTGCATGTAACATATGAGTTCAATTCACAGGTACCCAGTCTGTTTTTTAAAATTAAAATTTAAAATAGGTCAAAAATATTCAGTGTTCAGATGAAAGTTGAAAAAAAGAAGCTTTCAAGATCTCAAGTCTGTATTTTGAATGTTTGTCTAATACATCAACACAGGCTGGCTTGCCAGAAATATTAAAATACAAGTAAAAAGATCATAAATTAGTAAATTGTCAAGTATTCTTAATATGTATTCTCAATGCCAGACATTTATAACAGTAAAAGCAGGTTACTTAAATAGTAAGTGCCAGTTAGTACTCAGAGCTCAGAACAGTTTAATACATAGAACAAACCAGGTTTGCTTCAGGAAAGCCATCCTGAAAGAAGTAACAAAGATTTAACTTGGACATATGAAAAGTTTCTGTATTTTAGGATTTCAGTGTTCATTTAGAGATCTATTACACCATGCAGTAGGACTCTTTTATTAAACCAATGCACTCATTTATTTGAAATAAAATTTGTGTTCAGTCACTGTATTTTGATAGACTAGACTCTGCACATAGACAGGAGATAATGGATTGAACAGGATGCCCTTGAAGGAGAAGAGCTGCTGCAGATTACCTCTCCAATACTCAGGAGACACTCTGCTTCCAGTACTCATCAGACTTCTGAAGGCTAAGAGGAAAGATGCACCCATGCTATCTGGTGTAACAAATCAGCTCCTGAATTACCTAACTGTAAAACTCACAGGGAAAAAATTAAATAATCTCTGCTTTAAATATCTCAATGTCATTTTAAAATCTATTTAGGAAGATCAGCTCTGGTGGCTTTATAGCAGCTTAGCCATGTGCATTGTAAAGGCTCACTGGTACTGTTGCCATCACTGGGTTTTGAAGTGAGTACAGCACAAAGTTACTAAATCAGTTTTGGACTTATAGAGCCATTTGGTCATACTTTCAAGCAATTAAGAAATTGATATACAGAGACTTTTAAAAGGAGTCAGGAGACAATTTTATGGACACTGAGAACTATAACAAGACACAGATTACTTTTTGAAAAAAAAGAAGCAGAGAAGATGTGCAAGACATATTCTAACAGTTGCTAAGCAGAGAAATGAAAAATTAAAACTTTGGGTTACATTTTTAAACACATTTTTCCATCCATTACATAACGAGTGATGGAATAACCCAACATTTGCGTCATAATAAGTGTACAAAACATTTTCTTGCAGGCTTAGTAAAAATCAGAGAAACAGAAGAATTTGTGTGCATACAAAGTCATCAAAACCAGTCTTTTAGCACATATGGGAATCTATAATCTCAAGATTAAAACTTGCTGGGGTAACCACTCCACTAAGCTTGTTGTGAAAAAAAAAAACCCACAACAAAAAAACCCCCCCCCCCCATCTATAAATTTTGAATATTGATGTCTTCCCTCTTTTCACTAAACCATGTGTATGTCTGTGTGTGTATGGATGTCTGTACCCATCTCCCCACCTCACTTCCTCAGCTACCACTTTCTTTGTTACAAAGAAAGCCAAAAAAAGCTCTGCTGAAACATTATTCATAGTAGGAGCCAGTAATTCTGATGAAAGTACAGCAGCTTAAGGCAGATAAAATGGTGCTATTTCTCTCTATTATAGAAGTCTTAGGCCTCTCTGTGGCACAACACTTTACTCACCTACTTTGCATATCAATGTTGCACAAATGGCCTTGTTCATACTTAAAGCAGTGTAGACTGAGCTTATAGTTTTAGTCATTCACACCACTCAGAAACTGTTTGAAGCCTCTCTAGGAGAAAAAGTCAGCAAACTGTTCTTTTTTATGTATTCATAATTTAAACCTGTTGAAGTTCAATTTCTCTCTCTCCAAAAAAGGAAAAGGCTTGCTTTCAGTTCAGAGAAAAAGAAAAGATCACACTGTTTTTCAGACCAATGCATTCTGTTACCGTTTCTCAATGCAGCTCTACTGAGAAAAAAAGCAGGCTAGTTTGAGTCATGAATGTTGTAGGCAGACTTGCAGGAAAAGCTGGTTTCTTTAGGAGCAAATATCCTGCCGCCTTAAAATACCCAATACAGTACAGAAGCTAAGATCAATGTGTTTCAGGATCTTTTTTAAACTCACAGTGAAAAAACCGACTGCTACAGGAGACATAGTGAAACTTATGCCGTCTCTTTGGTTTCCATATGCATCAATGAAAAAATAAGCTTCATCCTTACCTCTCTGAAAGTACATCTTCTCTTCCTCTCTTGCAGTCCATTGTGTCTCTCTGGCCCATGGACACTCCATACAGAGAAATAAAATACTGGCATTTTCAGGGAGAAGTGAGAAAATGATTTAGCCTTCTAAAAGAGTAGAATTCGAATAAACCATGCACATCCAGGTATTAAAGTGTCCTTTTCCGATTGGGGGAAAGGATCAAATATGTTTAAGTCTAACTCAAAATGATCCTGAATACTAATCAACTAATGTACTGTTAACAGATTCATCCCTTTTTCCTTAAGAAATTTAATACAACCATTTATTTATACACTGTTATATAAAAAAACTCTTTGCTTTGCCCTTTTCAAAAACATTTACAGACCTGTGAGAAAAGTAATTCTTATGAAAGAAAATGGCAGCTCTGCTATAATTTTGGAAGCAATAGTAAGGAACAATAACATTTAACAGTTACTAATTTCAAATATTTATCAGCATAGTATGCTGGGCATGTAGAAGTTCTAACAGAGGAAGATCCTATCTTTAGTCTCTTGTTTTGTATCAGGTGCTGCCAAGTACATTTCTGATAGGAGGTAAGAAAATGAAACTGGAGTGCTAAGTCCATCTCATAGTCACCTCAATGTGAATGTCCTGCCATACAGTTCACTTTTGTGGAGGTATCTCAGATATATGCTGGTGGAAGAAAAGGATAACTGGTGTGCTGATCTAGCTCTAGTGCTCACACTGGAAGAGAAGCAACAAGAACAAATAGATGCAAAATATAGGCGAGGTAAAGGTTTGCTACTTGTTCTTGAAAATTTAATTTTGTAGCCTTTGTCTGAAAGTAAGATTTTTCTGCAGTGCATTACTGCATCAAGCAAAATCCAAAAGGCTTTCTTTTCTACACTGACTTTATGTAATGAGTAAAATATCAGTGGTAATGAAATTGACAGGAGCTCCACCTGAGTGTCTGAGCCTGTTTTGGTGAACGCAGTGGTAAAACTCCTGTTGATTTTCTGGAGAAAACTGAAGCCCAGGGTCAACGGTAGCTACGGATACTGGTAGCTGGTAGTTACCTGAATGTTGTTAGCTTTTCAGTAACAGCTGTCTACCAGATATAAAACACAAAAATACCCCTGGATTAGAAGGCAAGGTGGCAAATCCTACTGTCTGGCCATCTTTTCCATTATTTTTATCAGTAACATGTGCATCCTAAATACTACTCTTGAGTAATTCTTCTGGGGTGCTAGGAAATGTTTAAAATCTGGCCACAAATAAGGTTTTTGTGAGTTGTCCTGAGGTGAATAAATTCAACACAGAATTGAAAGGAATCCAGTCTTTAACAGTATTGGAGGTAATATTCTAGTTTCACCTTCATCCAAATGATCTAAAGTTATATTTGGTATGTTGTAACCAGACCTAAATATATCAAACAAAGAACCAATGTGATCATACCATGCATCTCCCAAAAGCCACCTGCTATAACCTGCAGACATCTAAAAAACAAGCCAGAAAAAAACCACATTATTTTTAAAAGAAATCTTTATTCTTCATACAAACCTGACTCTGTCACATATCATGAGGCATTATTAACAACGTAATATGACTTTGCTTAAATCAAACAATATTGCTTCATGAAAGTATCCCACAGCGTTAGTATCGATTCTTTTCTTTGCTCTCTCATGGATGGAATGTATGTGTGTTTTGATATCAACTAATCTTTAAACTGCTAGCTTAGCCAGCATGTTATATGAATAATATCTTTGTCAGGTAAATCCAACACAGGTACTAAAATCAGAGCTGGGGTCTTCTCTTCCAAATATTTTTCAAGGTATTCTTGCAGTCCTAAAATAGAAACAAAACAACTAATGAATCCTGCTTGTCTTATTGTGACCTATCTCTTAAGAATGATTTTTAAATACTTTTCTGAAAATTATTTTGGAGTAGCAATAAACAAAAGGAAGTGAAATGCAACTCTTAAATTCTTCACTTTATATAGAACAAAAATCTCCCACCTCCTTTTTGACTAATTTGAGATTAACTTTAGATGTTGCCTAAGGCCAGACTTCAGCAAAACAGTTAAATGCGTATTTCTCAACCTTGAGTGAGTGAGTGGTCTGTTGATTACAGATACAGTGAACTGAACCAGAGCAGGTAGTAAAAATACCAAAAGGCCAGCTGAAATTCAGTTCTTTGTCATTTTTGATATTTGGATGATCAGCACATAGTTGTCTGTAAATTAAACTCTTCTCTCCAGTCCTGTTGTGGGGCATCAATCAAAAGAGAAGTTAAATTGGGCTATTTTTAAAAACATTATGAATTTGATTTCAGTTTGCAATCAATGGATTCATGCTATCTTGAAGCATAATGGAGGAAGCCCAGGAATGGCAACATATATGACTGAATATCTGGAATTACAGTAAGATTCAAACTGCTAAAAATACAGAATCTGGCTACAAGAAGCTCCAAAGGGACTGGTATGTGTGGCAGAAGTTTGCAAATTTAAAAGTCCATTATGGGAACAGAATTAATAATTGAGAAGATCTAATTAGAATACAGAAGAAAAGTAAAGAATGGAAAATTTAAACTTGGCATCAAGACATCCTTGGTCATGCTCAGCCTCAGTGAACATGCTAGGAATTGATGCTAGCCACACTGAACGCTAAAGAGAACTACTGAAAACCCATGGAATGACCCACAAAAAACAGTTTCCTAATGATAAGGTATAGCCTGCAAAGGTTCTTGTTTCAATAACTTATTTCTGTCAGCAGCTTCTGGGATTATGGCAATTCTTTGTAACACTAAGCAATCTTGGCTAGAAAGGGTGTAAAGAGGGCAGAACTTGCAGACTGTCAGAGCTTTTTTTTTTTGGCGTCACTGCCTGTGAAACTGCGAATAGGCAGTTCAGTCAAAGTGTTACCCCATCCAGGATAAAACAGGAATTTTGCAATTGTAGTCATGAAGCCAAAACTCCTCTCTTTTTTTCTGGCAGCAGTAGCATAAATTAATGTAATAATGGCAATGCTGCCTACAAAATATTGCAAAGACAGTATCAGTCTTCTGAAATTCTGCTGGCATCCTTTCGTATTAGCATCATTGGCACTGAAGGTGAAGACAGACAAGGGTGAGCCAAAGATCAACAGTAGCCCCCAAGGTCAAAGGACTTCTTCATCAGGTGTGTAAAAAGGAACTCATTCTCTGTATTACAGATATTCAGCAGTGACCCAGTAATTAACTATCAACTAGCATTTTTCTTGAAAAATTTGATTTCAGAAAACATTATGGCTATGCTGACTCAGAAGGCATTAAGTGGAAGGGGTAAAGACAAGCCACCTCAAAATCACTGATTCGACCCTATTAAAATCACATTTCTTTTTTTTATCAATTGAAATTGTGAAAATATAATTTCCTACTTCAACATTTTATGCACAGGCTTAAAAGCTGTGAATCAGTGCTAAAAGCTACCAAAACAAATCCAGGTCTTCCTTTTAAAGGGAGAATTTTAAAGTGGGACTATCTGGAAATAGAACTCCATTCTTTGGTGGGTTTGATGTGGCCAAAATAGCCATAAATATTAACATTTGAATATGCCCTAGTGGACTTGCTTGCCAACTGGGAAGAGCCACCTTTCCTAAAGACCAGTTCCTTTTCTATTGCCAGTGCCTACATGCATAAATAAAATGTGGATAAAAATCTGGGACATATGCCTCTAAATATTTTACTGTATTCACAAATCAATTAGTTTGATATGAAAGCAGTGCAACTTAGATGTGCATATTTATACACTTAAAAATTGTGGATAGAAGTCTGCTCATACAAACTTTCCCTAAAAAGCAGAGATTGGGTTGTCTAAAACAGTAAAATTGTACTCTAAGTTCTAACAGAAGACAATGCACAATTAGTAAATCTGTACCAATTTACAATTAGAAAATAACCTATGCAAGTATAGCAAACTAAAAAAAATTGACAGCTATGTATTTTACCTGCTATAATAAATTACTCTAAATCTTCTAGTATTAATTTTATATTTTTAATGATGGGAAGTCAATAAAGACACAATTTATATTTTTTTACTCATTCAAAATATGTTTTTAGATAAATAAGAGCCTTGGCCATGAATGTTTTCTGAATATCTAACTCTTTGTTTGAATACAAAGATTTCCAGAGAAGTCTTTCCTTTTATATCACGTATGGGAATACTTGCTCAGTTGTGTGCCATACTTATGGAAGTTATTTCAAAAGCAATAACAAGTAAAGGACAAACAGTTACAGTGAGTGTGTTTACTGGAGGTTTAATAGAGGCTATATATGACTGATGCCAGTCTTGCAGTTATTTAAACTGCCCTGATACAGAATGTTTAAGTACAAGTAAAACCAGCTGATTATCAGGCATCAAACAAGTGGTGTGCATTGTGGATGTTTTCATTTCCTGTGACAGTCCGTGCTAATTATGCCAGCCACATTGCAACACACTTGCAGTTCTATGGAGACCAGCCAGGGAGTCCTGAGGTAACAGAAGTCAACAGAGAAACATGAAGGAAATACCTCAAAGAAATTAAGGGGTGTCCCTCCAGGAAGCTGCACAGCTGACAGCCCAGCTGAGGTGCTTTTACACCGATGCATGCAGCATGTAAACAGGAAGAGTTGGAAGACACCCTGCTGCCAGGAATCTATGTCCTTGTTGACATTACAACACAGCTCGAGGTGGGCCCATGTGAACCTCCTGAGGGTTAACACAGCCAAGCGCTGCTGCTGCACCTGGGCTGGGGCAATCGCCGGTATCAGCCCAGGCTGGGGATGAGCAGATGGAGAGCAGCCCTGCCCAGAGGGACCTGGGGGTCGTGCTGGGTGAGAGGCTGCACATGACCCAGCCAGGGGCACTCCCAGCCCAGAGAGCCAAACGTGTCCTGGGCTGCACCCAAAGCCCCGTGGGCAGCAGGGGAGGGAGGGGATTCTGCCCCTCTATTCTGCTCTGGTGAGATGCCACCTGCAGGGCTGCATCCAGCTCTGGGTGCCAGCACAGGAAGGACAAGGACCTGCTGGAGCGACTCCAGAGGGGGGCTACAAAGATGATCAGAGGGATGGAGAACCTCTCCTGTAAGAAAAGGCTGAGGAAATTTGGTTTGCTCAGCCTGGAAAGGTGAAGGCTTAAGTATGACTTTATTGTGGCCTTCCAGTACCTATAGGGACTGTACCAGAAAGATGGAGAGGGACTGTAGTGACAGGACAAGGGGGAATGGCTTAGAATTGAAAAAGAGTAGGTTTAGATTAGATATTAGGAGAAAAATATTTACTGTGTGGGATGAGGCACTGGAACAGGTTGCCCAGAGAAACTGTGGATACCCCAGCCCTGGAAGTGTTCCTGGCCAGGTTGGATGGAGATCAGGGCAATCTGGTCTAGTGAAACATGTCCCCCGCCTAAGGCATGGGGTTTGGAACTGGATGATCTTTAATGTCCATTCCAGCCAAAACACTCCTATGATTTTATGATCATAAGTACATGAAATTTGTTCAGTGCAGGTGAACCTCATCCTGCAAGATGGATCCCCCTGCTCCCAAATGATCCACAGAAATTCAGGGAGCAGGTTCCATATGAATTGTCTTCCTGCACTGCTTTTTTTTTTTTTTCATTTTTTTAACTTGGATACAGCTGAGGAATATGGACAAAACTAAAACTTTAAAATGAACAAAATTTATTCAGTGTCTTCTGGCATTACCATCTATTTCTACCATTGCTTTGTGAAGACAGGATACTGAAATCAACAATTTGATGATCTCTCATGCTGACTTAAGCAGCCCCTCCATATAACATGGTACAAACTAAGAGTGTAAGCAATTGTTTTTAAAGGTGATTTCTACACTAGGTAGAAAAAACAGTGCTCTGAGAGCTCCTAAAGAGTCATTCCAAAAGACTAGGAGGTGATTTTTACACCTTTTCTGTGACTGGCCTCAGCATGATTTAGGCAGTATCAGGTGAGGCTGCAGAATCCACTTACATTTTCAAAATCAGGTCCCTGTTATTGTTGCCATACTCTTGTTTCACTTTATGTCTGCAGGGGAGTAGTAATCTAATAGTTCATATGGAAAAGGAAAATGGTAGCAAAAGGGAAAATGGTAGCAAGAAGAAAGATCACATTTAGCCCAGTACATAAAAAATCACTTTCATATTACTACTATCTTTCCTTCACTTTTTAACCAAAAGATATTGTTACAATGCTTAGAGGAGGTTTTTAAATCCCTGAGCTAATAAAGCTCCATTGCTTCTGCTGCAGAGATCTGACATGCAGCATGTACTTTGAAAAGATGCATCAGAGGGGATCAGGTTGACTATGAGTCCCAGTCCCAAAAGATCTGCCCCTGGTGTGCAGAACACTTAACCCTTCGACCAGTACCAACATGACTATTCACAAATTATTGATGTCCCTAAATCCCTGGCAGATTGCAGACAGTTCTTGTCTCCCTTGAAGCCAAAGCATATGGTCACTAATGAGATGGATTAAAAATACATATACACATTCAGGGCTTTGCCACATGAATGTAAAGCCACAGAAATGTTAGAAGGTGATTGAACTGGACTGAACACTGTTAAATACACGATTAGCTTGTTATGGATCATTTCCATTGATCTATATACTGTTTCACAGCATAGTTTAATTAAAGCTGTCTGGAACAAGCCTCTGCCTTTAAATGATCAGGCAGTACAATGAAAAGGTGAAACAGGAGGAACTGGAGATGCCCCTCCCTTTCTTAAACATCCAGCTGACTGTCTCTGTGGTGTACAACCACAGCAAGAACAAAAACTCGTCTTTAAAATATTGTCTGTTTTTACAGTCCAGGGTTTTCCACATATTTTTCTTAATATAAAGTGATGTAGTGGAATAGAAGATTTGAGAAAAAAAAACCCAACAAAACTGCATAGTTTGCTTGCATCATTGCAATTAATGCCTTTCTATCAAAAATAAAATCAAACCCAGTAAACAAGAATATACAGTTGGAATATAAAAGGCAGTCACTTGGCAAAATATGACTTTGTGCTGATTTTTTTTTTGCTGCAGCTGTAAAGATTTTAAATCACAATATAGGTATTTTTCATAGTCCAATACTTGGCTTTTCATGTGGCGCCTTCTGCTTTTTGTTACCATTCTTGATGACATTATTTCACACTGATCATTGTACTTTTAAGGGACTGTTTTTTCAAAACTGATGCAAGCTCTTTCATGGAATACTGACAATACGCTTCAGTCACTCTGGCCTAGGATATTAGTCTGACTACAAGTTAAGCAGTTGCTTTGAGTTGCAGGGGAAATCAGTTATAGCCATGATACATGAGACAAATGACCAGTAAGAGTTTGGATAACGCTGTGAAACCACTTTAAACCTGTGATTTCCTATGGCAGTCCTTGGAACTGTGACTATAAAACAACTTGCATTCTTTGCTACATAACTTTCATAACATAATCTGTGTGGTTGAGATTTTTTAAACTGTGTCTAGATTTCTCTCCCTTCTTTCAATGACAACAATTGATGAATGAGCTTTCCTGTTGAATGGTAAATACACAGTAATATTTGTAACAAAAAATTTAACTTGTGTAATTTAGACTTCAAGAAAAAACCCAGATTTACTGTTTCAGGCCTATTTGTAAGTATACGTACCACAAAATTAAAAAAAAAAAAAAGAAATTACAAAGGGAATGGAAGTTGTGTTTGGAAATTAAGTCACATGCCTGGTCAGTTGCCAAAGCAGCCAGATCTGCATGTCTGTATTTGCAAACAATTCTTTCGTAAAAACTCCAAGAATTCCTCATATGGACCCATCCATACTGACAGACTTCTTCTGACTCAAAACTAGTTTTAGTTTTAACAATGAAAATACCTTTTTCAAGTAACCACCGAAGATGAAAATACAGCTGATACTGAAAGCACTAGGGCCAATGTTAGCCATCCTCTTTCAGCTTGTTCCTAATATCAGAGGGCCATTTTAGATGATTGCAACCTCTTTTGTGAAGAATATGGTTATTAGGATCCAGACTGATAGGACTCTGTCACTTTGGACATAGAAAGAGGGCAACACTTCATCCAGCTGAGCATTCACCGAGAGAAATCATGAAATCCCTAAATAGTTTGAGTTAGAAGGGACCTTCAAAGCTCATCTAGTCCACCCCCCTCCCCTGCAAGAAGCAGAGCCATCTTCAACGAGGCCAGGTAGTTCAGAGCCTTATTCAACCTGACCTGAAAAGCTCCCAGGGATGAGACATCAATCACCTCTCTGGGCAGCCTGCACCACCCTCACTGCAAAAAATTTCTTCTTTGTATCTAGTCTGAATATACCCTCTTTTAGTTTAAAACCATTTCCCCTTGGATAAGGGCTACACTATCACTACAAGCCCTATTAAAAAGTCTCTCCCATCTTTCTAGTACGCTCCTTGTACATATTGAAAGGCCAATGAACAATCTCCTAAAAGCCTTCTCCAAGCTAAAGAACCCCACCTATATCAGTCTTTCCTCACTGCAGAGTGATGTTCCACTCCTCTGAGCATTTTTGTGGCCCTCCTATGGACCTGCTGGAACAGGTCCATGTCTTTTTTGTGCCAGGAGAAAGATCTGCTATAAAGAGAATACCAGCGCTCTGTTATATTTTACTGCTAGTCCTGTTTGTGCAGTGGACTTCTTGTCCCTTTGGGATCTATCCCAAACCTAAAAGCTCTAGCAATGTTTTTAAGCAGGCTACAGTGAAAGCATAATGAAAGTTGCTCTAGGCTTGATGGGTACCCACAGGAGTTGTAACAACTCTTCCTACAGCGTAGCAGATGAGACGAAATGAGGAAAATGAGCTGGTTCCCTGCATGTAGTTCTGGTAACTCCTGCCCTCAGAATTAGTGAGGAGAAGTTGTGAGCGCAAAAGGCAGCAGTTGTTGACCTTACTGTTCATATGAAATACAAGAAAAATGAGTGATTGGCTTATCTTAATCTACACTAGGTAAGTCAGTCAGGATGCCTGAACTCTGCACTACCAGCAGTGAGAGGTACAGCTGGTAAAAAATGATCAGCTCTGAAGGAATCCAGATGCTGCCTCTTCCTCTCCCAGCCTCACAATCCTCTCTGCTCTTCCTCTGTTTCAACAGGGAGGGCATTAACATTTACAGGACCCTCACATTTCTAGAGCTGAGTCATTTGGCTGAGTAATTGTACAAGCCTTTTTAGACTGTAGCTTATGCATTTTTTAGCATCTGAAAGAAAATTAGTAGACAAAACAGTTATTTTTGGTATTGGTTTGATTGTGGGCCTGTCAGCCTTAGTGATGCATCTCTTTTATCAAGCTGCCACAATATCTTGTTTTGTTTTCAGAGCAAAGTTTGATTAAAGACCAATTTGAGAAAAGTTACTCACTGTGGGTGTTAATTAGGGCTTCCTGGCCTCTGCGGGATTTATCTTATGATCCGTTTCACTTACTAAACCCTGTAATTCAATTTACATGAAGATGGGAATGAACCAACCCCTTTCTATTCTTCTGAAGGCTTCTGTTTAACTCAGTCCTGAAAGAACCCCTCTCCTATCATTCCCTAATAAGGAATTTTTATTAGGGTTTCTAGCCTTTTAAAATCAAAATTAAAGCAATACTTCACATCTATAAAGACTTTTCATCTAATGAACTGAGAAAGAGCTTCAGAAGGGGGTAGATAAACTCAGGAAGCCTTTGCTTCTAAATAGTGTTTTCAGTGGTGCTCAAGTATACTGTGCATGTTAGAAAAAAATGATAAACCTATTTTTTTCTTCCTCTGCATCTTTCTGGGAGTGGAGCATTGGCGTTCTGTACGAGAAGGTTGCTGGTGTTGCCCTCCTCCTCTCTCATTAGCAGACATGAAACGCCTTTTGTCTCTGAAAGCAAAAGGCCAGCTACTAGGTCAAAAATATTAAAAAGGTGGTTGATGAAGAAAGACTTAATAGTACTGGTAGGTAAAAACTAGCAGCTGGAAGTGAAATTTATAACACGATATAGGTAAAAATAGGAACTACTGAATAAAATGAATGAAAAGAAAATGCCATTGGGGTACTATACAAATACAAACAGACCAAAAAAATAAAGCCAAAAAATAGTCCAAAAGAAAACCTGACTCAGGTACATTGAGTATTTGAAATTAGGTTGAATAAAACATGAAACCAGTACTAAAGAGACCAAACCTGTGAAAGAGAAGATGACCTAAAATGGTCTTCTTTTTATAGTAAACAGCCTGCACAGCAAAACAGGCTGGGTGAGGCAACATATTCAAGCTTGAGTTCATGGACACTACCTACCATCTTAAAACATCCTCCTCCAAGTATATATTCTCTCATGAACTTCCTCTCAAATTTTAAAACCTAAACTTCATCCTAGGTGTAGTATGGACTTAGGATGGTAGGGGTGCTTCCTAAAGTTGTACAGCGTGACAGATACACCAGAAATGCTTAGAAGAAAAGGAAATAAGGCAATGAAAATCATAAAATATATGAATATTTACAACAATTACAATTGTAGACCCAAATGCCATCCCTAATACAGCTGTATGCCACCCAACTTTAGTAGTTACCTTCCAAAGCGCACACAGTACCAGTCCAATTACGTTATCATGCACATCAACAGCAAGTTGCAGAAATAAATGTGACTCTTTTAAAGATAAACAGATGTTTCTGAGCTCCTCTGTGTATTACTTAGGGCTGTTTCTCAATAGAAAGCATTAAGATTTGGCTTCCATAATAATTCCTGCAAGCTGCTGGCTAAAGCTTAGAAAATAGCAGAACATGAAAACTCATTGCTGCGTGTTTTCTGATATTCTGGTTTTAGTCATGTCCTATATACAGACTGAGAATCGGCCTATACAAGGTTGTAAATGTGCACTTTTGTTTAAAATGTCTTTAGCCTTCTGCACTAAATAAAGAAACACTTAAGCATGCCCTTCCAATACAGTGAGGTCTAAATACAATTTCAAAGAGAACGGAAGACTGAACTTTCCAAGTACAGTCATTCAGGGGAGAACCTGTGTTTTTTCTAAAACCATGACAGAGTGCAAAGATCATGAGCCTGTTCTCCCTGTGTGCTATCCTTCAACCCTGTAATGATCCAATCTTTTTATGGGGTGGATGGTTATTGAATTTGTATGCCAGCTGTGTCCAGAATCTCTGGGGAGGATGGGCTGTAATGACACCAAGCAGGCATGAGTTATGAATGGAGACAGATTATTACAGAGGAAGCAGTAAGGACCCATTTTTCAGGAGGCATTTAAGAATGCATTTCACAGTATGTGTATGTACTTGTTCACTCATATAGTCTCACCTGAATGTGCCTATGTGGGCAGATAGAACCACGGGATTCACTAGAGGCTCACACACATGTTTTTGTTGTACTCTAAATCAGATAAACATGTACTTAATTTTTTTTTTCCAGATTAGTTGAAAACTTGGTGTGAAAATGATCAACTGCAACAGCACCTGTGCATTAATTATGGAACCGGGTTTTTCACCCTTAGGTCAAATTACAGCTACTGACTCTTGGCCCATAGTCCAGGAGCACGAGATGGGCAGATTTGCAAGCTGCAGGACAGTTGGTTGCTGTGCCCTTCAGGTAGGGCTGGGGACACTGGTGGGGCAGCGTGTGTGGGAAGCGTGGCTGTGCCTGCTGGTAACGCAAGAACTTTTATCTCTAGGGCCTGTCAATCTGGCACCTTTCACAAGTGTTAAATTCACTTAAGTATATTTTTTAAGAAGCTGTCATGAGACATACTGAAGCAAATATGTCCTTCAGTGGTTACACATGGACTAAGTTGTAACAATGTTTGTTAAGTGCTTTGACATCCCCAAGTGATATGTTTAGTACAGCTTGCACATCTGTTCGTTTATTGAAGTCTGCTAAATAGTCTTCAAAGCCAGTGGGTTAAAGAAATACCTGACTGGACACAGTGCATCCAAAAGGCCACAAAGAGATGTAAAATTAGAGGACACCACATACATCTGCTGGTAGGAGAATTTAGTCTACAAATAATAGAAAAGCTTTCTAAAAGATGTTGTGTTAAGCATCTTTCGATTGGGCACAGAGAAGATCATGTGGTACTCGTTTTGTGTCAAGTTAAGCTGTGATCATTTAAAATAATACTGATGGAATATTGTTTTCAGTTTCTAGGCCAGATTCTCAACAACTATAAATGGTAGCTATGCTAATTTACACCTGCTGAGGAGATTGCATGGTAGATTATATATTTATATATTATACTATATGCAAACTAGTGAGGTTCTTTCTAATCTTTACCATTGTTAAGAACTCTGAAACTTTAAATCAATCTCCTGCACTAATGTGAACAGTGTATTCTAACAGAAACAGATAAAAGTGCACTGAACATGTTAAATACATTATTAGGTCGATGAAGATCATTCATATTGATCCAGGTCTGGCTTCACAGCAGTTTAATCAAAGCTGCCTGGAAGATGTAACAGAGTGTTCATGGTACTCACTGCCTTTTGTGCTGAGTGAGTCAACAAATGACTAAAAATTCATTACTGCTGCAACTGACAACTTATGCAAAATAAGCCAGAGCAGGCTTCAAAAAAAGGCAGACCAGTATTTAGAGGTGGAACAGAACCCAGCTTCTGTTTTAATAGGGAAATCGTGCTGCCAGAGGTTGCTGATGATCCGCCCAGAAATTTGTGGGCTCTTGATAGCCACACTGCTTACTTCCCCTTGATCTGGCAGATTTACATTAATTGGATTTTTATCCTGTATGGCAGTGACCCAAGATATCAGTACCCTCTTACTCCCTACAGCCAAGGAACAAAAAGAGAGAGATGAAAGTCTTTTGTTCCTTCTCATGGCCTCCAAGAATGACAAATAAATCTCAGTACTAGTGCTTCCTGTGTAATATGAGCTCATAGTTTGTTATGGAATTGGGAACAGGAGGCTTGGGAGAGTCATTCAGCTGTGTCAGCCACGAGCAAAATGAAAGAAAAAGGGTCTGTAACTTGGCCACATAGCGATCTGAGCTGCAAGTCATTTTTGCTCTAACTCGAAGTTATTAATAGCATAGCTTACTAAAGCCTTCAGCAAGACTTACGTGTCATTTTATCGGGCATTAAATAAACACTAAATAGCAGACAAAGTCTACCACCAAGAGTTTACCGTTGATACAAAAAACCTGAGAGCTGAAAAATGAACATAGGACAGGTAGGAAACTGAGCCATAGAAAACAGTGGAAGAATTACACGATTTGTTGAGGTAATTTGTAGAAAAGCCAACAACTAACCCCAAATGCTGACCCAGCATACACCTCTTCTCTTGAGAGCATACCACAGTGAGGACTCTTACAAACAACAATACAGTGGCAAAGAGCTGAATCATCCTTTTGCTTGGGCTGCTCTTGGATCTCTGGAACTTAAAATCATAGTCCCAGAAAGGCAGTGCTGCACAGGTTCCATCTGCTCTGTTGTTAAACAACTTCACTGCTTGGAGGCCTCTGCCCTTCTTACACCATCAACGGGTGGGGTTGTTTACAGCTCATTTGAAAGTTACCTGTGGACTTCATGAAAAATAGTCTATTATATCTGTCTATATATCTAACTGTATTATGATTTCTTACTAAACATGGCTATATATTTTATACCACAGTGTATATGTCTGCAATGAAGTCTGCAGTGAAGTTAAACTATCACACAAATATTTATGTATTTTGAAAAAAGAAGATTGTTTCTTTACCAAAATACATGGTCTCAAACATTTGTTTAAAAAAAACCAAAACCAACAAAATCAAAAACTTTTGCAGAATGCCTTTTGGGATTACACATTTTGAGTAACAGGTAAAGTACACAGCATAGCCCAGCAGTAAATGGAAGAAGCTGCCCAGATCTGGTCTGTTGCTTTGAGGTTTCAGGTTCATACAGGTGGATCAGCCCCTAGACGCCTCAGGTGGGCCAGGACCCACAGGTGACCAGTTAGTCAGCAGCACTGATAGCTCCTCTGCTGCATCACTGGCTCTTTTGACAGCAACTTCTGCTTCTGGAGCCTTAAGCTACATTTCTGTTAAGAACTACATTAGCTCAAAGAGATACTAGATTAATGAAATTGAAAATGCTCAGAAGAAAAATGTATGTGGTGCTTTAACCACTTTTAAGAAACATGAAGTGCAAGTAATGGAAGGGTGACCTTTATCTTTTCTACCAACAAGTCCAACCTCTCGGGCACAGTGAGAACATAATTTATCCTTCTGCTTTGTTTTGTTTAAAGATGTTATCTTTAAACAGCATGAGATCTGTTTTTAACAATTTTGCAGTATAGGTAGAGAGAAATAAATTGTTTAAGAAGAGATGTCCATTTTACAGTAAAGCTAAGAGGCCCACAGAACCCTCTCTTTGGTCAACACTGTTACTTTATGTCTTGGGTCTTAATTTCTCAGGGAATGTCATACCTGGAACATCATCACTAGAGTGGCCTTACCGGCATTTTCTACTCTACGTTCGCTGAGTGAGTTGGCTTTTCTTTTTAAAATGCTCTCTTGCAATGTGATTTTTCAATTACACCACTGCGAAGAAGATTCATTGGAATGGGGACATCACCTTCTTTTCTCATTTGCAGAAAGCCCATTTTGGTAGAAAGGAAGGCAACAAAATATGCTCTGCCTAACTGAATTTCTGCCTAATCATTTTTCAGGGCAAAGAAATATCATTGACAACCTGCCACAAGAACACCTGGGGTCATTAAAAGTCCCCAAAAACCTGGTAAGGTCAAAAGGTGAAACAGAGAAAATGCTAAAGGAGGAAGATTACTATTATTACTAACCATTAGCATTTAATTTTCATGTTTGACTTACCAGGAGTAAAGAAGCAGAATAAAGAAAAATTAAATGGTTCTTTTATAGTCAGAACGTCATTCTAAATATTTTTTTCCCTTTGTAGTTATTAATTTTGGTAAATCTAGCACTTTTAAATGCTACTAATATAAATATAGCCAGATTCAAAGTTAAAAGGTATTGGTACATCTTTATAGAAAAGCATAGCACTAAAGAATAAAATACTATTCTACTTGCTTAAAATAAAAAGTTGGTTATCCATTTCCTTCAGAATTCTAACTTTCCCTCAGGGAAACCTGGAAGTTTTAAATACACTGATCCTTTGCTTTGCCACAATTCTCTCTTTTTGACCTCTTAGATTTTTTTTTGTCTGCTGTCACATTCTTGATTATTTGTTTTTAAATTATAAATCTGATTTTAGATTCATTTTTCTTAAACCCCTTGCCACCATTCTTTACAAAAGTCTACATGCGGGTTCATTCTTAAGGCCAACCAAGGATTTACAATATGCTAAATTCGGCAAAAATTCTGTAGTAATCAGCACAATGCATTTTATACTCCATCATAATAATTTTTTCTGTCTCCACATCGATATAACTTTTTCTGCTTTTTACAATGGTTTACAACTTAAATAATTTAATACAACAGTTCTTATATTTTTATTGCAAGCTTATAAAACTTGCACGGTAAGTCTCTTGCATGCAATATATTAAAAAAAGAAATGACAGAGAAGAAGGGAAACTGATGATGACTAAAACTGTAATTCAGGTTCTGAATGTGTCATAAAGTGCTTCTGGCTCACTTGCGTTCTGCACATCTTGTCAAAG
Organism: Donacobius atricapilla; assembly: GCA_013397315.1. Lineage (NCBI taxonomy): Eukaryota > Metazoa > Chordata > Aves > Passeriformes > Mimidae > Donacobius > Donacobius atricapilla. The sequence continues at coordinate 409,401 of WBMY01009318.1, forward strand.
TTCCTCAGATGAACCACCTCCTCATATTCAGTTCTTGCCTGTTACTCCAGTGTTGATATAGATAAAACAATGATTTCACATTTCAGCCAATGCATTGATGAAGGGATGGTCAAGGGGAAAGGACCCAGCATGAAGCTCCAAGGGGCAGGAATGCCAATGCCAGCTCTGCCACTGAGTTGCTGGAAGACCCTGGGCAATTTATTTGGCTTCATGAACATGTATAGAGCTATGCTTTAATTTTGCAAAAGCTTCAGTGGTGTATAGACACACTCCTTAAGTGTAAGGCAGGACCTTTCTGTCTCATTTTTGTGTTTCTAAGCAACTGAAATACTGGATCCTTTGTAAAATAAAACTCCAGATTTTATACTACTATTTTGTAGAATAAAAAAAGTACTTTCCTGTTTTTGTCAAATGCTTTGAGATCACTAGATGAATAATTGTTACTGCTTTAGTATATCTGAAAGCTTATGTAAAAGAAGCTGCTTCAGTAAGACTCTTTAAAATTATGTTTTGCATTAGAGACCTACTTCAAATATTTTTACAGATACATTTCTGTCCATCTCTACAAAGTAGGTCACTGTATATCCACAAGAACATATAAGTCTGCAACTTCTAAAACCCCTTTGCTGATAGCTTACATAAAAACAATAAATAGTGATCTAAACTTATGTCAGAAGTAAATTTTGCATACTTGGAAATGCTATATGCATTTCTATTTCAATTTCCATCTTTCTATTTCTGTAATTATTCATATTTTTGAAACTCAGGATAAAAACTTAAACTATCTGTTGAACAGTTTCTAAGGCCAGGCTTCATAAAAACATCCAGAAGATATTTCTGATGGCTTGGCCCAAAAATACATAATTATTTCCCGTAAACCCCTTCCCTGTGTAGTCTTAATGTTGCTAATGAAAAGACTCTTTATCTAGATGATTAAGATTTCTTAGTAGAAAGAAATCCTCTAAGATTTCTAGATGTAACCTCTAAGAGATACAACACAGAAAGCTGAGAAAGGAACTTACAACCACTTCTTCTTGTAGAAAAAAATGGTAAGAGTGCAGATATATGAAGACTAATTTTTGAATTGTGTTGCTATGATTTCAGCCCTTGCCTACACGAGTCACTCATTTTGTAGGGTGAAGAAACACAGATGCCTGCATACTCTCTGAGATCTTTGCTTTTTGCTTGATGCTTGAATGGTGCAACATGAAAATGAATGATGGAAATAAAATCAGCATTGAACTCCTAGATTAAGCAGCAAGATTTTTTTTCCCCCCTCAAAACAGAATGCAAAAAATACTTGGTAGACAGGTATGCTTATGAACTTTAAAAACTTCAAGGAAAGTACCTAGAGGATTACAACTCAGTTTAATTTGATTGTTACCTTTTTTCTTCCCTTTGGATATCTTAGATATGATGTTTACCTTTGTATGTTTGCAACTATAAAAGAAATTAAATTAAGTAATCTGTATTATGGGATGAATTTTAAGAACTAGATTAAGCTCCCCAACTCCAGAGATGGATGCATGCTTAACTGGTTGAACAGTATTTGAGAACTGATGAAAACTGTGCTGCATGTAGTGTTCTAATTTCTGTTTATTGCCTTTCAAGCCAGAAATCTACTCACCAGAATACCCTTTCCAATAGAATGAAACAAAGTGTTGATCCTTTGCAAACTACTCAATAAGGGTGGGCATACTAGGAACAAATCATTTGGAAGGCAGGAAAAACTTCTAAAGTAATAAACAAGAAAGCATCCTTGTAATCTGAAACATTAAGTCCTTAGTGCCTGCCTAAACAGACAAATCAAGGTCACAAAATATTTAAAGAATGAGCTAACTTTCATATGGAGATGTCTAGAAGTCATCCATTACTACTGCTGCTTTTCCATACAGGAGACACTGAAATCAATATGCTGCATTGGTTCAGTAAATTTGTCTCTTAACAAGTTAATGAAACAGTGATCCCCACATAGTCTTCCCATCAGACTTTCATAAAAAAAAATGAGAATATTAAATGTGCTAAGATAGGGAAGATGTGCTCCATTTGCTCTGCAATGATAATCTTTTACAAAAGAGGATTTTTATTATTAATTCTTTGCCTTCTGGGGATATTATAATTTCCTAGAATGTAAAAATGCCTTAAGCACAGCAATTTGCTGAGCTAGACTGAATTTCAGGATATTTCAAATGAGCGGATAAACAACTGCATAATAAGCAATTATTAGATCAAGACTGTACGGTACAGATATAGCAGTGAACCAGCCAATGGACAAGCAAGTAGCAGATCCTATTTTTAAAACTAAGAGTTAGTGATGCTTCGACGTGCATCACAACATCTCTGTTAAGAATTAAATACTCTACTGCTTATTTTTTCTTTAGAAATGCAGATTATTTTTTCAATCAAATCCTCAGAGTCCAAATCATTGGACACATCCCTCTGCATATGAATAATAAGGAGTTTACAGGTTGAACATAACTCATGTGCAAAAAGTGATTAGACTATTTTTTTTTTTCAATTTAATAGTTACGAATCAATTGTATAGGCCTGTTAAAACCTAGTATATTCTCAACCCCTGAATTCTGAAGTTCCTTAATGAAATATATTATTTTATCTTACTAAATAAAGAGTCAGACGCACTCTAGAAAATTCAAGTGTAAAATTAATGTAATTTATACGGCTACCACATTTTTAGGACCTGGGTATTCTTTACTTACATAAAATTGTGTCAAGCAGACAGAATGGCTGGGAAATGTGGCAGCTAGATGAGAAACGTAACACGTAGGCTGTTTGAGATGCAGAATGAAGTTATTAGCTGAGCTTTTCTCTAAAGGAATCAGATATGGAACAGTAAGAAGGGCTCATATCTATAGCAACAACTTTATGTTTCAGCACAGATCTACTAAAATGATTTGTCCATTGAAATGAATGACACAATTCACACTATTTAAAATTGCTGTTTTAATTCTGACTTGTTTGCATCTAGGAGGACTACTTTAAAAGAATTTATGGTGATTCATTAGTATAAGTCATACTCATTAGTATGAGTGTTGTAAACACCATTTTTAAAATAGGAAAATTCAAATTCAAAATCAGTGGTTTGCACCAAAACCAGATTTTGTTTTAAATTTTGGATGGAATTATTCTTATGTAATTTAAAAATTTAAATGCTAAACATCTGATGAAAAACAGCCCTCTATTCCAAAAGATTATTAATCCCATTTCAAAATATGATGAAGGGTCCCTTGGAGGTGTCTGTCAACCAACATAAAGAACCTAGGTCATTAGGTTAAACAAAACAGTTAAGTTCTTTTAGGCAGTTAGACAAAGTTGATCTTATCTGAGCTGTCCAGGCAACTGTGAATTGCATCACTCGTTTATAACAGCAACAAGGAATTTAAATAGGCCTCTGGTTAAATGAGTTATTACTGCAAACAACTTAATTTCACAGTCCCTTACATGAAATGGTCAGCTAATGCTTCCTATTTCAAATTCTTCTGGCATGGTTTTCCAGTCTCAAAACATCAGCTTCAAGTAGAAACTTAATTGTTCATAAAAGACAACAGAGGTAAAATGCGACCGTTGTAACAACAGAATGATTTAGACATACTTTATTTAGAGACATATTACAATCTCTTAGCCTAGTAAACTTGTCCTTGTCACTCCCATTGCTCAAAAGAGTTTAATTTTAAAAAGATGCAGAATACAGAAGTTTGCCACTTGGTAATTCTGCCTTGGAAGATTAAAGGAAATAGACGAGAAGCAGTGATAATCAGAAAAGAAACAATATAAATTGGAAGCTTTGTACTCAGATCTGCTACTTTTTAGTCTGCATTTCCTCTTATATTTGCAATTGTGAGAACATTTCAAGACCCTTGTGAAAGGGACTGGTCTTCAAATATATCATGGCTGCAGGGCTAAATTTAGACTTCAGGCCAAGCTTAATTTTAAGTCTTGGAAATGAAGAAGCTTTCTCTGACAGGTTAATTAAAATAAAGGAAGCTATTTAAATCTGCCCAAGGATATGCATGCCACTGGCAGTCTTGGTGGTGACATTTGGTGGGCAGTGTGTAACTGATGAAGTTAAATGGATGCACCATAGAAAGTAATTTTTTATGGAGCAAGCACTTCATATACACAGTGTTAGGTAAGATAAATGCATATATTTTAGCCCTAAAAAACCAAATTTAGCTGAGACTAATATATTAGTTCTGCTCTAAATAATGCTATTATTAATAAAGGGTCACCAAGTAAACTTTTCTCTGCTTTGATGAAAGCAAGAGGCACTAACTCACAGAGATGTATTTCTCTACATTTATAGGATTGCTGCACAGAACTTTGTTAGACATTGCAGAGCTGGGAGGTGGAAGAGGTTGTATGCTGGGGTTCGGTTGAAAGGTTTTAAATAGTTGAATACATAAACAGTAGCAGCATGACTGCAGAGGTCATGCTTGTAGCCTACAGGGATGTTGCTAAAGAGTGCTACAGAAAAGACATTCATGCAGCAAACTACTGAAGGTCTGGACTGGGGACACTTGTAGGTGGATCACTGTGACCTGCACAGTTTAGAGAGCTCTCTTCTTTCACACATATTGTCCTCCATAGTATGGGATTCTGTGATACTGATTTTAATGCTGAACATGCGAATCTGTTTTTGGCAAAAAACGAATCAAGACAAGAAATACAAATAATATTTTAAATTTGGAACATGATTGAAGAAAATAAATTGGGCTCGATTCAAAATCAATGGTAAAACTAGTAATTTCAGTGAGGTCATCATGATCCCAAGACCATATGATAAGGTTTTAGGAAGCACTGAAACAAACAAATGCACCTAATAAAGATGAAGGTTTGGCCTAAGTGACCCACTAGTTTGTCCAGCCCATAACCCTCCTGCAGACTGCACAAAGTGCCGCAGAGAGAAACTGCATGGGACAGTATAGAGCATGCAGTCAACTCTGAATGTTTCCTGGCACTATACCATCAAAGACATAGCTGTAATTACCTAGAAGAAGCAACTATAGTAGCTGGTGGTACGTAAAAAAGTTAACCTCACATAGTCATCTATGTTAAGAGATTGAAATAGGACCACCCAGCTGGTTCCCATTGTTTTTTTCTTCTGATTTTGATTCAAAATTGATTAATCATCAATTAGAATCAAGTCTTTCAACATGTACAGTTCACTGTTACCTTTTAAATCAATGAACATTTCTTCTAGATAAAGTCAGCCATCTAGAGCACAGCAAAGCAAAACTATACTGCCTTAAGGTAACTCCAGGAAAGGTATCATTAATGTTAAGGGAAATCCATGAAATTTTGCATAAAGGCTCAATATTAACTATTTGCTTGTTATTAATACAAAAAAGAAATTATCACTTGCTTATATAAATACAGAATAGTGTCAGAAATAAAAGATGCCTGAATGTTGACACTTATGTGCCTTCTCAACTAGAACTTACTACTCGGTAAAAATTAAATGTTTTTAGCAAGAGCTGTTTTTCAATTTTTATCATAGAATCATAGAATAGTTTGAGTTGGAAGGGACCTTTAAGGCTTATCTAATCCATCTTTCCTGCAATGAGCAGGGAGGTCTTCAACTACATCAGGTTGCTCAGAGCCCTACCCAACATGACCTTGAATGTTTTCAGAGATGGGGCATCCACCCCTTCTCCGGTCAACCTGTTCTAGTGGTTCACCACCTTCATTGTAAAACCAATTTTATTCTGGTAAGTACTGATAAAATTTATATGATATCCTCACCTAATGCCAATGACTGGCATACTGTTCACATTGATAGCTTTAGCCTGTTACATTAAGGAGAAACATCAGACAATGTACTCTATGTGACAAAGATAGTTTGCCATATGTTTGTACTACATTATGTTTGACATACCTGTACTAGGAAGGATAATGAAAGTATGACTTTAACATTAGTTCTGACAACAGGGCTTAGATATATGCAATACAATCACATCATTGACTTTTGATAATACTCCTCTGGTTACATTGCTGTTATTATGAATTCTTAGAGTACAGCCTATGCAATTCCACTTTCCTGGTACTCTTCCATGAATTTGACTACAGGTCATGTGCATACATTGCTGGTGATTTACTTGCAAAATTAGTCTTATATATGCAACGACTGACTAGTCTGGCCTAAAGCCACATTATTTTCAAAAGAGCTTAATTTTTGTCTTTAATCTTCATCACAGCCACCACAACAATTTTAATAAGCAAGGTTTAATTCTCTCATAGTACGAGTAGACTATATATTTATCTATAGTTTCATTTACGTGGTATTGAAGTTCCTTTCACCATGTGAGAGGTCAGCATCTACCATACTGAGCACAGCCTTACCCATATTGTCTCATCTAGGATCTTTTACTGCACAGCAGTATGTCAGCTCAGTAAATGAAATATTTTCTATAGCAAACATGTTGTTAAAAACCAGATCAAACTCCTGAATCCAAGCTGTCTGAAGAAAAATGAAATACCCAGAGTGGTCCCTGGCGCAACACAGAGAACCAGTAATAATTTAACTTTAGCAGGGCAAGCTGATGTGTTTAATTTCTGTATCAGCTGCTTTTCAGTTTACTATTCTAACATTAGAGCTGTACATTTTTACAGGTGATACATTGCAAAGGATATTGTGATTTGGTGCAGGGTTTTTTTTTTGCCAACACTTTTCATCTCTAAAGTTTGAAAAGTAAGGCAGCTTCTCAGGAAATTACCACTAGTTTAAAATGGCTATTTTATATCACATTTGTCTTGTTCTGACTTTACCTTTTCAATTTTATGCAATAGCCAGTGGAATTTCTCTCATCTCTCATAAGCATTTCCTGTCTTAGATCCTGGCTACCATTTCTCTCCAAACAGAGTAGGCTCTCCAGTGAGGAATAATAAGCCACATTAGTTTTGGAACCACTTTAATTAAGAAAGGTACTAGCCAGAATTCTCTGAATTAATTGAATTCTCATGAGTAGTTTAAAAGGAGAAGGAAGGAATATAGTCCTCAGGAAATAATTTGTTCAAGAAAACATTTGTTCTCCAGAGTGACTTTATGTAAATCAGCATCAATATACTGCATGAGATTATTTTATGATTATGTGAAGGTTCACGCTATGGATTTCAGCCATTTGTAAGCTTCCTTTTGAACATTAAGGAAAAGTACTTTCCTTCATACTTTTTGAAAGACACTGGTTACATAGAGACCAATTCCTTCCTGTTGAACGACAAGTTATTTAATTTTGACACCAAGTCATTTCCTTGCCTTCTGTGTCTCAGTGCATTCCTGTTACCCACTGCCACAGACTATTATTTGAAAGAGGAGAAAGCTAAGTTTAATCATGTAACAAAGCAACAAATAAAATCAGAGACACAGAATAGCCACAGCCACTACCCCAAACTTTAATGTCAGGAGCAAAACATGTTCTTCATATAAACTTTTAATTTCTAATTCACAGATTATTAGTAAGTTCATTACTTACTGAGTGAAATTAACTTGTGGTAACCTTTAACGCTATCATGAATTTTTTATAGCAAACATGTATGCTCTAAATCCAAATCACACTTAAAAATTTCCATAGCACATCTTTCTTCATCCTACTCTGTGGTCACAGCACAAATGAAAATATATTTAATTGCAAGTATCTATAAGTAACAGTGAACTTTGTCATCAACAGATAAAATAATACATATATATTGAAAATACAAAGGAACCAAGCCAAGAATACAGATTTGTCAGAACAATGATGATAAAAACCAAGCCTAGTGTGTTTCAGAACAGGCAGCACATATATTTTTTCTTTAAAGGAAAAGGAATTCAAAGAGTAGGGTTAAGGTCTGGTTCAGAAATATAAGCTGACATCAAATTATGTATCAAGTTTAATTAGAAAACCTGTGGTAACTCAAACTGTATATGGGGGAAAAAAAAAGAGATTAGATCTGAAAATACCCATTAGTGTAAATATGGAACTGTTTTCTTTAAAAGATGGTCTGACCTGATGAAAGTCCTGACCCCATAAAAGCTGAAGGAAGTTTTGCCACCAACTTATGTGGAGCCAGAATTTTATGAATTGTGTGTTCATTTGCACCTGTTTACATTGTCTGCTTTTTATGTCTTTTGACATTTTGGAATCTGCACTCCTGTGCAGAAGGAGAGTAGGCTTGAGAAAATATTTGGCTAGAATACAGGAGACAAAAGTTCAATTTCTGTCACAGGCTTACTGAGAAAACGTGAATAAGTCATTACCTCCTTCTCTTGTCTCCAGGTTACTTCTCAGTAAAAATTCAAGTGATGAAACTAAACTCCTTTCTAAGGTCTCCTGAGAAAAAAATATAAAAAGTACTACAGCTAGGAATATTTTTTATTTTTCATCACTAAAACTGCTGCTTACAAAATTCCAACAAGACACCAGTGTGTTACCTCTTAAGGCACAAGATGAAAAACATAACTGGGAATTTTAGAACCCTCTGTTTCTTCGTGAAAATATGTAAGAAAGAAAAAATAGCTTTTAGGTTGGTAATAGTGGCATATATTAAAAACATTTGTATGTAAAAACATGCCTACTAAAGAAACAGTTGAGAAATAAAATTGGAAATCCAGAATACAATAAATGTGTTTATTAGAAATAAGTCAGAATAGTGGAATCACTGCTTCTAGGTAATTCTTTGCTACAGTAAGCAGTATATTCCCCTGGAAACGACACTAATGCTGGTGAATTTAATAAATTTTCAACAAGCTCTGCATGGACAGAATATTGAGAATGTTGACAGTCTTTCTTTAATTGCCGACAGTCTGAACTTACTCCAGTACTTATAATTTTTCAGTCCACAATCTGCAGAATGGCTGTGAACTCTCTGGCTTTTCATTTTAGCTTCAATCTTGCAATGAAGTCTGTGTGAAAGGTTCCCGGGGGCTACAAATTTCTATCCACTTCAACAGAAGGTCATGATTATGCTTTTAGGGACCATAAAATGTTTTAGCAAATTTTAGACAAATTCTATTTCTTCCCTGTTCATTACTTGACTGTTTAGGAGTTTTATCTAACATAAACTCTGTGATCCATAAAGAAGACAAGCAACAACAATCACAGTCAAACAGCTTTAAGTCAACCTAGTGAACTAGTCAACTCCAGTTCACAACTGCAGGATGAAGCTTGGGGGTGATCAAGCAAGTCACCTCAAACACCAGATCAAAACACCCGTAGGAACTTTAAGATCATGAAACAGATTAATGAAGTTAATGCAATTAATTCCAAACATGCAGAAATGTTTAGCCTTTAGGAGGAGATAAAAGATTCATATCTGGTCAAAGGCTATTTATCAAATGAGCTAACATGGAATTGTCACTTTGCAAATTTAACACAACTAGTAAAACTAACAAGTATTGTTGCAGGAACACCGGGAATTATTTTACAGAACACTTGTTAAGGATTATAGTGTGTCTGTGACTCTGGTTTTTTTTGAGATGATGAACATTTGGCAGAAGGGTTGTTCCCTGAGAACTGTATCAAGAGCTCTAGTGTTGAATTTGATCATTCAAGATGCAAAATGTACTTGTCCACAATTTCCTGTATTGCAATTTAACTTGCAACTATATGAAAATCAAATAGAGTTGTTTTGTTCATATATAATTTAGCCTTTGCAAGAAAAATTATGCATCTCCCATTAGTTTCTTGTGAGGTAACGGATGGCAGAATAATAGATGGAATATGGTCTGTGAAGTACAGTATCAGCAGTATAAGGGTAAAATTTGCTTTCTCTGTCTTGATATGGTTTCTCCAACTGGTAAACTGAAAAATGAGTTGGGAGAATCCTGAGCGGTTATTGCCATGTTGTTCCCACTTTATGAATAGACAAAACACTTCCAATGCAGCACTCTGAAAACTAAGAAGAAGCCAGGATGAGTTTGCAGAGTTGCAATCAGATGCAAATAACATTTTGGATGAAAACTGTATAACATTTTTTGGACATACTTCATAATACTAGAAACTTAAAATAGTCTCTAAAAACACTGAATCTGAATCTTAGCTTGGAAGAAAATACTTGAAATTTCTTAAAATGTCAGGAAGACAGTGACTGCAGGCTGCTTAGGCAAATATTGAATACATGAAAAACCCAGAAAATGTTAAGTAGTTCAGCAAGACAAAGGTAAAAAGAAAAGTACTTAAGCTAAATATAACCACACAGGGCTTGTATTTACCTACATAAAACCACAGCTAAAACAGCATGAAGGAAAAGAAGCCTGTACTTCAAAATATCTTCTCTAAGATGATATAAGGATCAGCTGAGTGACAAGGGGAAACTTTTTGGAAAAGACTAGAGAGAAAGAGAATATTCATGTGCATATACATATATATATATATATATGTATATGAATATATAATTTTTTTAACTCATAAGACT
>WBMY01009318.1:419987-454476 GCA_013397315.1 Donacobius atricapilla
ATATCTTTAAATTGTGCTTGTGTGGACAATGAAAAATTTTTGCATTTAACTTTATTTCCTGATCCTCACTTCTGATTTAATGTAGTTATCACAGTCATCTGATTATTTAATACTTAGTTCTTCAGGCCTGATAAAATTAGTTAAAGGACTTTTATTGTTTATTGACAATATTGACTTGTATTGACAAGTTTCTCATTGTCACTCAGTCCGTCGTTTTATGGGACCTCCTTTAGCAAGAGAATTTAAAAAGTGAGCTGCAGTTCAGAAAAGCAGATAGACATTATATGAATGGATTNATCCTGAGCGGTTATTGCCATGTTGTTCCCACTTTATGAATAGACAAAACACTTCCAATGCAGCACTCTGAAAACTAAGAAGAAGCCAGGATGAGTTTGCAGAGTTGCAATCAGATGCAAATAACATTTTGGATGAAAACTGTATAACATTTTTTGGACATACTTCATAATACTAGAAACTTAAAATAGTCTCTAAAAACACTGAATCTGAATCTTAGCTTGGAAGAAAATACTTGAAATTTCTTAAAATGTCAGGAAGACAGTGACTGCAGGCTGCTTAGGCAAATATTGAATACATGAAAAACCCAGAAAATGTTAAGTAGTTCAGCAAGACAAAGGTAAAAAGAAAAGTACTTAAGCTAAATATAACCACACAGGGCTTGTATTTACCTACATAAAACCACAGCTAAAACAGCATGAAGGAAAAGAAGCCTGTACTTCAAAATATCTTCTCTAAGATGATATAAGGATCAGCTGAGTGACAAGGGGAAACTTTTTGGAAAAGACTAGAGAGAAAGAGGATATTCATGTGCATATACATATATATATATATATATGTATATGAATATATAATTTTTTTAACTCATAAGACTGTTCCTACCCCTTCATATCATAGTCTCATATTCCAAAGTGGGATAAATCAGACTGACTCATAATGATAACAACATGAAATATTATAGTAATATTGGCATCTTTTAAAATACCTGGCTTCACTTTTTTCCCAGTAGAATTATTAAAAATTAAATTTCTATCAGTAATTTCAAGTAAAATGCTTTAAATAATATTTTAGCTTTAGTAATAGTCATATCTTAAAGTTGCACATTTTAGATCTGTAAATGTTATTTTACTGTAGCATCATAATGAACTTAAAAGTAGATGAGAAGTTTTGTATTAAAAAACTGGATTATTGACAGTGAAGAACTTGCTGTAGGTTATCTTAGTTTTTTAAAAGGAAGAAAACAGTACAGTCTAAATCAAGTTTCTCCCGGCAACTACTCTTATCTATCTACCAAAATGCATACTCTATCTCTGCATCAAGCCAGGCAATTGAAGGTCAGCATTCATTAAATTTAAAAAAATGTATCATAGACTTAAGCAGCACAGAAATCCCCTCACACTGTTTCTAAACAAGAAAAGGAGAATATTTTATGCACATTACTGTGGCATGGAAGCTGACAATTTTTGTAATAATCAATTATGCAAAATACTTTAGTTACACAGAATATGCTTCTATATAAANTCTATAACATTATTTCTATAACAATAATTTATATATCTTAAAAATAAATACTATTTCAAACTAGTCAATTTACATGATACATGCACACATACATAAAGAATTATAATGTTGTACATGTTACTGTCGTAGTTTTCCCATTCTTTTAAAACTTTTTCCCCGTTGATACCAGTATAATCTAATAAAGGATAGCATGGTATTTCTTACAGCTCCCAAATACTTTCTGAACTGTTCAGTTTCCTTTTTTGTTCTGAAAGACTTTCTGAAAAGTATGTAATAATAATTAATGGCTCTTTTGTGTCCTAGAAAAATCATTCGGGTTTACATTATAAGCCACATTAATTTTGAGTGAAAGTGTAAGTATTTCTAATCATACCATCTTACTGTTCCTAACTGATAAGATGTGGTTTAGTATAGGAACCACCGAAGTAATAATATTTCTCAGGCTAAGTTATCACTGCTATGGGTCAAATTTGTGTACCATAAAGCAAATGTACAGAGGCTACTTCATGTTCTGTTTTCAAACTAAAAGCTGATTCATCAAAAAGAACCCAGGAAAAAGTATTGCATTTCTTTCCTCATTCTTCTCCTATTTTGCTGATTTTTAAAATATATGTTACGATATCATGGAATCAAAATGAAAGAATGGTATTCTGTGCAGGACAAAGCCCTGAATAAACATACACCATGCCAAAGGTAGGACTGCTCTTATAAAAGGAAAGGCAGAACACCATCCGTAAAACATGAATAAATGAAAGATGATTTGAATTCATGAAATGTTCTTGGTGCCTAAACATTACATAGTAAGGAGACCACAAGTTTTCTATGGAATCTCTTGATCTTGCACAAACATGTACTGTAGTCATGGACAAACTGCTCAAGGTCAGTGACAGAGGAGACAACAATGTAAGCCTACTCAGTCAGTGACAGCGAGCATTTCATATGGCACTGAGACATTCCCTTCAACAGAAAAAAAAAGCCCATTATTACAAATTAAAAATGAAGTAACTGTGCTGTATAATAAGAGGTGACACTGTTTTTGTAATGTCTCAACAAATCAAACCCAAATTTTCGACTTTATCATGCAACCTCTGGTCCATCATAATCACTGACTTGAATAATGCCTCACAAGAAATTTACAGTTTGCTTAGGAATCCTGATTCCAACACAAAGCTGAACTACTCTTCTGAATCAGAGCTGTGCTGCTCTGGCCACTGACTCTACCTCTACCTTAAATGGAGGCCAGCTGTCTCCATGCAGAATCCAATGGCACTAAACAGCACTCTGCACTTCTCAGGGGACACATCAGTACTTCAAAGTATCAGGAACCTAAAAAGAATTCCCAGTCTCTCTATTCCTTTTGTGAATACAAAACCCATTCTTTTTTCAAATATTGGCAACAACCAACGGGGTGGATGTGTTGCATTGTCCATGCCCTGTGTGAACTGTGTGTGGTCTATCAAGTTTTTTTGTTTCCATGCCACTATTTTCCTTCTACAGAGGGGACTTAGCAACGTATTAGTGGCTCCTGACTTAATGCATAACACCCAGTAGAATCCAAGCTGTGAATTTTGGTACACATGTTTTTGCTTACTACTTCTGGTTACCAACCATATTTTCAGCATAGAATAATACGTTTTTAAAACAGAAGCATTGGATTTATAATCCTGCTTGCTATACTCTGGTTTGTGTCAGTCATATCTCCTTTTTCTGGATCAAGAAACTATAGACCACTGCCTCTTGGTTTTTGGCTCACTGTGCCTGCCTTCAAGTTTTACTCTTGTATTTCATGACTCAAGGCTGAGACATGATTTATGTGGTCCACAATAAGGGATGAATGGAAGTTAAAGGAAAGGACAAAACCAGGAGACCAAGGTGAAAGAGCATAAAAGATCAAGCAAGTGGAGTACTTCAAGATGAAGCCTCACATTTTCTATCAACCCTATTGAAAATGATGCATTAAACTGTGCCTTAGAACTGGGTCAACTATGCTGGAGTTTTTTTCCCAGTGATGTTAAAAACATAATTTCTATTAATTTCAATAGGTTCAGATTTCATTCCACCTAAAACCCCAAAGAACAGGAGCTAATGACATTTGACTTGATTTCCATCGCTCAGATTCTTAGTATCTGTTGAAAACAAGCTTGAGCTTGTTTTATCTGTCTTGACAAATTACATATTGGAGCAGAGACCATCCTTTGGATGAACTAGAAACTGCAGTCTCTCACTAGAATTATTCTGGTATAAATGGGCCAAGGTCTTGCCTCTAATTCCATGGCTTCTTCTGGCTGCTGCATGATGCTTTTCCATCAGCTCTTGGACAGGTTTCCTTTGTGTACCAGAATAAAAAACCAATCTTCCTATTTTTGGGCAATCATATATGTCTTAATGTCTTGCAGAAAGTGTTTTGCTTTTTCTGTTTGCTTTTTCTCTTAAATGATAGTGTAGGAAGCATGACTGGATATTTTTGAAATGTGTCTTATGATTGAAATAATCAACTGAGGTTTCTAGCCAGCTCAGAGCTAAAACTATATCATCTCTTAGAGCAGATCCATTATAGTATGACATGAATGCACCTTGGAACTGATAAAGTCTTGTTATTAAAATTAACTGGGAATAAGTATGCTTTAAGTGATGAGAACTCCTGAAAAGCTTATCAGTGTCTCTGCAGTATATTCACAAAAAGTGAAATGTAAACCCCATGAAAAAAATGCAAAATAATATTGTAAGCAGTGTGCTTAACTCCTGCCTAACACCAGTGTTCCTTTCAATCCATACTTGCCAAAGATATTTTCTGAGATGCATCCTGTGCTAAACTTATTACAGAATAAGCATTAGTTTCTGGGGTGAGGAAATATTATGCAGAATGGTTTCTATCAAAATGAAATTTTAACATGCTTTACAAGTTTGCAAAACTCCTGCATAAAGTATTCTGAAACAAGTTGAGCCAAAAATGACAAGCAATTCTTTTAATGAAAGCACTGTTAAAAAGCTGAGGTTTCTGTTTCCAGATTTTTAAAGGATCAAAAGTTTAGGTGCTTTGCATACTATCACCGATAAAAAACAATCACATGAAGAGAAAATAATAAGAAAATGAAAATTAAAAAAGCCCCATCTAAATATAGAAATTCTTATTATTTTTGTTGCTGTTATAGTTTGGGTGACCCAAATACTTGATTAAATCACAGCAGGTAAGTTATGCTACATGATATAATACAAAAGAATTCAAAGCACATTCTACTTAGTTAATGCACAGAAAAAAAAGAGTAATCAGCTAAATTAGAATATATTTATCTTCATGTATATAACTGTAGAAAATGCCTTAGGCTGGCTTCTATTTGTTCTTTTCATAAAAGCTTGGAAATGACAAGATCTCGGAACTATTTTCAGATTATGAAGTTATGGCCATTAGAAGAGCGATCTCAAAACAGGTTTGATCTCAGGCTCCTTTCTGGAGCAAGACATGGACTTCAACAAACTATTCGTCTTCTTCAGGGGTCAACTTAACTGTTCTCATTGTTGCATTGCCTCTAAAGAGAAGCTCATTTTGAGAGGTGCTGAGAATCTGTAACTTGGGCCAGGAACTTAATCAAAATAAAGCACTATAATTCTGCTATCCTGTGTGAAGTTACAAAGTCAATTCTTCTGTGCCACAAACAGGAACTTGTTTGTACATCTCAAACAAATTTACATACACAGCATCAGTAAATGGATGGGATATAGCTGTGATATATTTAAGACTAAAATAGGTGAGATACTCTTATTTTTCTTACACCTAATTTCTCCCAATTATCTGGAATACTAACTCTTACATTCCTGGCAGAATGATTAAAAAAGTCAGAAACAGCAGCTTCAAAAAACATTTCTTTTTCTGTCCAGCAATATTACTATTAGGTGAAGAGAATAAACTTTGATTTTCAAAGTTCCTAAAGCCTTTATGTTCTAATAAGCAAAGTTTTGAACAAAGTTTTGAAGTTCTCTAGGGGTTTTGTAGTTTAAAATTTTATCTTGCAGATTATTTGAAAATTACTTTAGAAAACCTACTAAGCCCCAGTCAAATTAGTATCTAGCCCCCATATCAAATGATATAACCAGTATGCTTAAATGAGGAAAACAAAGTTTTTTCCTATAGAAGATATGACATCACTGATGATGTAAACATTGACCAGGATATGGATATGTATTCATAACAGGATTCCTTGTACTCAGATCTTTCAATCACTATAAAAATGAATTAGACTCTGGAAGCACACTGGCTTTAGACTCTCATAAGAAATACTCTACCTATATAACAGCCCAATGATAATTCTAATTCTGAACTTGTGTGAGTTCTGTTAAGACAAAGAGATGGAAAGAAGAAAGCACAAATGTGCAAACTAAAGAGAAATGAGTTAAAAAGAACCCCCACTAAAACCAAAGAGTTCAGGCACTTTTAAAGAAACATTTCTCTTTCAAAGATATGTTCCAATAGGAAAAACCTGCTTGTTGGTTTCAGTAATTATTATTCAGTAGGCAGTGGGAGCAATAATTTTTACGATTGTGGGGTATTAATAACAGACAGAAAGAACCAGTTTTTGTTTTTTTTTTTTCTTTCTGAATATGCAGTTAAATGCCACTATTTTTGGCCAGTTCATTGTAATTTAATAATAATATATAGTCATAGAATAATTTTGGGAATCACAGACTAACTCTGGGGGTAAAGTTCTCTGAAAACCATATAGCCCAATCTCCCTGACAATTAGAGCAACAGTAACTTTAGACATTTGACCAGTTTTCTAAGGGCCTTGTGCTGTCAGATTTTCAGGATCTCCAAGGTGGAACTGTCATAGCCTGTGGGTTTCACTCTTGTGGAGAAAAATTCAATCCTTGTGTCCAACTGGAATGTCTCATGCTGCAACTCGTAACTATTGCTCCTTATCCTGGTGGAGTTCACCTCTGAAAAAATCCTCTCCTTCTCTGCAATGCCTATTAAGGAAAGGGAAGACTACAATTTGCTTCATCCATAGGTGGAACCTTCTTCCCTAGGTAGAACTAAGCCAGTTCCTTCAGTACTTTTTCCTCTATTCTGTGTGCCACTCACTTTTACTATAGTGGCTCTTCTCTGGACTTTCTCCAGTTTGGTGACTTCCTTCTGTGATTTTCCTATCTTATTATTTCAGGTATGCCAACTGACATCCCTCCATCTACTGGCTACACTCTTGCCATTCAGAAGTAATGTAGAAAGAGAAGAAATGTTCTAGCTTACTAGGATGGAAAAAAATACCTTTTTCCAATGTGGATACATCAAACTTAACAGTGCAAGTAGAAGAGACATGACTAAAGGGACTGTATTACAAATGTGCTTTCAGTGTCAATGAATTAGAGCTACTAAATGGATTTTAACTCAGTTGATATGATGCATTACTTGTAAAGGCTGAGAAAAGTCCAAAGCAAGTTAAAAAAAATGCCAACTTTTCATTGCTTGTTTTAATAAGGATTGAAATTACTCACTAATCCATAATAAATTTATGCTGTTTTCAACCTAAATTTACCCGAAATTCAAGGAGAAATAGGCTATTGGGAGCACAACTACATATATTATGCAAAGTCTAATTGCATGAAGTGTGACAGTGGCAAAATACTTTCTTTTGATGGTTAGTTACAGCTGTGTTCTTGGATTATAAATTACTGTGCAGATGGCAAAAACAAGAAAACAACCTTCCTCTCCACTTTTTCATGGTGAAATGGAATCATTATAGCAGAGAAGTCAAATGAAACCCCAAGCCCAATTTGTGGGCAGTAAAGTGATTGAACAAAATTACAGTACTTTTATGGATTCTAAACATAATTTTTATATATTTGCTTCTACTTCAGAGTATAACTGACGGGCTTTTCCAAATCAAAGAAACCGTCCTTTACAAATGCACGCTGAAAATATTTTAAACATAAATCTGATTTGTGACACTTTTAAAATTTGGACAATAATTATGAAGCAGTATTCTTCAGACCACTTTCCAGTGACAACTTTTTCCAGAATTCAAAAGACTGCAATCTAATAATAATAAAAAAATCCAAATCCACATGTTAGCAGTCTTGGAAAAAAAAAAACCAAACCAAGAAATAAAACAAGAAAGCATATGTATCTTTTAGTTTGCATAAAAAACTCAAGAGAAGGTATGATATTGAGGATATAACAGTGAAACCGGTAAGCTGAGTATTGAGGATGCTAAATTTGGCTGCAAAGTCCAACTTTGAGTATGCACCAGAGGCAGTAAACACAGGAGACTTTTTTGCTCTAACCATCTCTGTGGAGTACAAACAGGCCTTGCTTTCTTACCCTGCCTTCTGTCTTCAGGCCTCCTCTCAATGTTGAAAAGAAATATGGGACTATGGAGGAGGGACAAGGGCAGGGGAAACAATTGGACAATGAAGTACAAAGGCATCTCATCACTTTTCACTCTGATCAATAAATAATCCTTGTGTCCATGTTGTCTCTGGACTTCAGGAAAGGAGCTTCTTTGGCTTCCATTACCCAGATGGACAAACGACAATATCCGGGCTACTAAATCAAACTCTGCCTGCAGCACCATCTTCTCATACTATTAACTTTCTGCCTGCATTTGGGGTTTGAATCAGAACATTATTTCAATTTCTTTTTTAGCTTCACAACTTGGCAAACAATTATTCCATGCCATTAGACAGCAAAAAAAATCATGTCTGTCTCCAAGCAAATGGCCAAACTTTTTGGATAACCTCAGAGACTGCTCAGATGCGTTGCTGACAGACTCCTGACAGCTGTATTTGATAACAGATATATTGAATAGATATATCTGGACAAAGAGGAGAAGATACCACATTCTACTGCTTGCAGAACTGAGGATTTCAACAGAGCTGACACTGGGACACTTTACTAAAGGACTTAAAGGCATTACCCATTTAACTGTTATACTTATTAGAACCCTTAAAAGTTAGATTTCCAGCAGCTGCTTATCTCAAGGAAAAGTCCCAACAAGGAAAGCCCAGATTGTCTTTTGACAGTCAAGGCATCTGACAAAATCTGATAAGGCACCATCAGTGATGTCTACAGCTGACAAAAGGCAAGATCTTGCAGAAATAAATTGAGATACTGGAGAAGGAAGAACTAGAGGAGACTCTGGAGAGGAAGTAGAAGACTTTCAAATAAGATTTATGGATGGTTTTTGGCTATCAGTCAGTGCTAGTTCTGACATACCACCTTCCCTTTTCCTATCCAAGAGTTATAAAAATTGCTGCTCTGAGCAGAACTGATACTTCTCAGTGCAGAGATTATGTGACAGAATGACTGAAAATGGTCAGCCAGCCAACTGGTTGGAAATGTAACTCTATACACAGTTCTTCCTTGCAAAATTTAGTATTTTCTTTCCTAGAACTATTTTTTAGGTTTGCTAGACAAAGAGCAAATGACAAGCATTTTGGTACTAAAGAAGACGAAATATAAAAGACAAGCTAGTCACGCTAAAGGTCCATCTACTGCAGTATTCTGTTTCAAGCAATGGTCCTAAATGAATATCTAGAATAAATTATATTATACCCAGTTAATTTTGAGCCTACATTTGTTTTAACGTCCGTGGACTTCCTATGTCAGATGTAATTTCATTCATCCAAACACTATCCTAGTTTTTTTCCTTCACTTGTAAATAAAAACTAATAAGATGGATCTATACAAATGATGAAATGTCCTTTAGGAATCAAAGTTCTTCAAATGTTTATAGATTTAGAATCATAGAATAGGTACCAAAATGTTGGCATGCTGAACCAGCCTCAGAGAAAAACTTCCTAAGTAATTGTAAACTGTAATCTGTGATGTGTCCTTAAAAAGTGAGTTTGTTACAAATGGTTTCTGGATAGCTAGACAAGTCATATAGTCCTCACATATTAAACACCAGATGATAAAAATCTGGCAATGGTTGCAAAGCTGATGTCATGCTTTTATAGCTGTTCTCTGTCAACAAAGTACTAAACAAAGTTTCTCAGGATTAATATTGTTGTAGTAAAGTGTATGTATTTTATGCACTTTTATACAGTTTTACAGACATTTATGCATTATGGACAGATCTTGTACACTTAGACCTGTCAAGAAGATACCATTTTTCTAGAAAGGTATTAATTTGTTCTGATTCCTTGTAGAGCTAATTATCAAATTACCCCTTCTCACTCATTACAGAATAGACTGCGTTCTCATTCCATAAGTTTCTTTACATCTAATCTCTTACGATTTTGATTGTATACCCTACTGCTTAACAAATTCAACAAATTCCAGTATTTATTGGGGTAACATATTAACTACCATTAAGCAGCAAAGCCACTGCCTGGATCACTGATGTCTAGCACCTTCCAAACTGCATATGAGAGGTAAGCAAATCTGTTTTCAACATGTTAGATCACTTTGGAAATTCTTCTTTATAATCTATGACTTTTTCAACAAAAGGTCTGTTTTCTGATAGGTCTGTTCTGTCCTACAGGTCACCTGTAGGAAAGACGTATCTTCAACAGGAAAATTAAAGTCTATACAAATAATTCTTTCAGTGAATGAGTTATTTTAGAAAAATACTGAACCCCAGCCAAATTAGTCAGGAGAACTTAAAAACAAAGTGAAAACATAGATGGATAGAGTAACCTATAAATGAATCTTAGATTTTAGAGGCAGAAATTCTGAAAGACACATGAAGTTGTACACCATATCTTAAAACAACCTTACCAATATAATGCTAGTGTTCTGTATCAAGGATATAAGGGGTATATTCTAGATCAATCTTGAGTCAAAGAATTAAAGAATTTATTTCCATTTAAAACTTTAGTCAAGCTTTTTTATGTACAACTGTGCAATCCATAACCTTTAGAAGTCACAAGTGGTCTACTCTGTATAAGAGCAAGTTCTGGCTCTGGTCCCTGGCCTTGGCATTGAGGGGTTGAAGTTTTCTCAATCTAGCATTTGTGCGCCTAAAAAATAGATTTCCCATCCTAAAGGACAGAAGGCCTAAGGCAGGATCTAATAGACTTTAAAATGCCTCACAGGTATAAATCACTTCTCCATCCAAATTCAGTCGAGAGAAAACATTAGTATTAAAAAAATTCCCCACGTCTTGGATGGCAAACAAAAAATCCTTTCCCATAGTTTCATGTGAGATATTCTGCTAAAAATATGCATCTATAATACCAGCAGAACCTTGAAAAAAAAAGGAAAAAGTTTAAAATGTCATCATTTTAACAGCCATTTAATAAATCAGTTCTCTTGACTGGATAGTCTGGGTAGCAATAGCAAGATTGCCAATTCTGTGGCACAAGACCAGTTTGAATTACTTTTATCCTTTAAAAATGTCATTTCAAACACATTTCATTTCAAACATACTCATGAATCACTATTTTGTAATTGCATCTGTATATTATAAGCTGATTAAATTCCCAAAGTACTAATATAACTTGTTTTTTTTACTGCTTGAAATATTTTATCTGGGAATTTTATTTTCTTAACAGGAAACCCGCAATATTAAAACTGAAATTTTCTTCTTTCAGGTTCACAATTCTTCTCACATTTGCCATTGAGAATAAATTAATAGAATTCAGTAGAAAACCAAGCTTGAGTTTTACAGTCTATTTCAGACAGCATCATAACATTTTAAAGTATTTTTGTTCAGCCAAATTATTGAGGTTAGTTATAACAAATACTTCATTTTAGTTAATGCCTGCAAAGTTTGAGCTGATGACTGTAATTTCATTTTAAAAGGATTTATTTACCTTCTCCATTGTTAGTCAGCAAAGAATTCTTAATTACTGTTTAGTTTCTACTCACGTGAGTAGCTCTCCACAACTGCTGAGTAAATACCTGCTACTCACATGAGAATGTGTAGACCTACATACAAATGTGTGAAGGTTAAGAATCCAGTTGTCCCCATGGGGAATTTTTTCTCATTGTATAATGGCCTATCCATCAAGAAAGTTAAGTTGAAATAAATTTCCAATGCGAATTTAAAGTACATTGCTAAAAAAAAATTAAACTTCAATGAACACAGACGTTCATTATTGTAAAAATGCATCTTGGTATCTTCAACTGATCTGTCTCCTTTCTCAGATTTACACTACATAATGCATTCTCTCTGTACTGGAAACTGTGTTTTGGAAAACATGTGGAAAATGTGTTGATAATGCCATGTTTTATGAAATAGAATACTTTAAATCTTACCAGATGGAAAATCTTTAGTTTCAAAGCTGCATGCTGTACATGCGCCAGGGTGTGTCTCAGTCATTGAAGGACTCTAAATGAATGCCTAACCACCGGGGTTTCTCTTGCAACAGAAGAAAATCCCATTGCAAGTAAGATTTTTTTTTACAGTTGAGCTGAATTATACTCAGCCCATGTTAGATTTTTGAAAAAATATATAGTGTCATTGAAACTTGATAAACTCATAAGTACTAAGGGCCTCTTAGACCTACACATTTACAGAGCAGAGCCACTTTAAACACTAGTTATAAATTCATTTTAGTGTTCCTACCAGACTGTCTATTCCTGTTTTCTTTTGCCTTTTTATATTCCCGGTCCATTTTTTTCTTTAGTACTAAAAAGGCATTGTGTAATATGGTGTCTGGTGAATGCAGGACCTTCTCTATTCCTAAATAAATATTCAAAAATATTTTGCATACATCCTGTGAACAAGGCTTGTTAAATCATAATGTGATGGCTTATAAACATTCATCATTCCTATACGGAAGTATAATCTAGTCAACTGCATGGTATAGCAAATCATCCTGACACGTTTATATTAATGCACATTTGAATGAGAATAAGAAAGAAATAGTCAAATTTATGTTAAAGACTTCTAAAGGCTTAAGAGCATCTTACTAAGCATATATGTCAGCTTAATCTAATCCTCCTACTTCTAATACGTTCTGTGGTCTCAGCACGGTGCCCATAATGCTCTCACATGTTATGAGGGATTGCCTCTGAGAAGTTCACCATCAGTACTACACTTTGTTCAATAAAACTTCACATCTGGTCTTAGGATGACAGAAAGCTATCTGTCTCCAATTTGCATTACAAACCTTTAGCTTCTTTTGACATCCATAACACCGGCTGTAATAATTTCCAATAACCTGTTACAATATACCAAGTAGATATATTCTTGGTTCTCATCTTACTGTGTCAGGTAAGAACACATTTCTAATATTGATTTAGACAATTTTAAATAAATGGCTACTTCTTTATACCAAAAACCTCTGTATTATCTAATCAGAGCCTCATTTGAGATGGCCTGTGGCAGTATTTGCTACTTTCACTCCAATGATTTTAAGTTCTAATCAGAAAAATGCTACCTTTATTTCTTTTCTGTGCTTTTGCTAGAGGAGATAATACATTTCAAATCAAGATCTTGCAAGAGTTATTGAAGACTATCTACTAATCTTACGACATGATAGAAGTCCTCCCAAAATCCACCAACCTGGAACAACTATCTCCTTAACCATCTTTCTTGATTTCTGAGCATCATAATTTCTACCTATTCTATTACAGATACATGTTGTATGTGTTTCACATTAAAAATATTTGAAGAAAAGTGTCTATTATTCCCTGCTACATTATTATTTTACTTCAGTAGAAAATGTATCTGCTGGCAGATGAAGACCCAAAAGAACAGATCTACTTCTGGGATTAACAATGTCTAACACAAGTCAGAGATCAAACGCGTCACTAATGGATCCTCATACAGATGGTTAGCAGCCTCTACTACCTGAGCTGAATTAATAAATGGCAATTGAAAAACTGGTCTCTCAATATAATTTGCTTTCTGGCAGCCACATTAAGGAAACAAAATTTTTTAGAAGTCTGCATATTAGGCCTGCAGATTTACAGTGAAAAGAAAGATCCGATACTATCTCTGGTGTGTTAAAACTGGTGAAACACACTAAAGGACACATACAGTGTCAGTAGTCCTGCCTGTCAAAATTAAAAACTGACAATAATAACAGAGAAGATAAAACACAGACCATGTCATCTTACTTATGGACACTGTCAATGGGATATTGAAATTAATGGGAACAAACTGGACACCTCACACAACACTTTTTAAACTGAGGGTTAATATATTATGTGTGCGTATACTTCAAATTATGAGAAGAAGAATTATACTACTAGTGCAAAAGACAGTCAAGGACATCATTCATTAATATGCTGCATCATTTTGAAAGTTGATGATGCTTCACCTGAAGACTGGATGTCTTACAAAGCTCTAGGAACACATATTACCAGTGCACTTGAATATGTTCTGTGTCTTAACAATATATTAATAATTAGACTCCTGATTTCAAACCATAAAAAGTGTGTGGGTGTGTATATATATACATATATTATACATATAGTCTTCTAACAGATAGAAATTATCAGCAAGACACACTTCAGCATCAACCACTTTAATTTGAGAAATTATTTTTGAATATATATCACACTTATTCTTCCATTGCATGAACTTTCTAGAAACTTTTCCTAAGAAGAAAATATTATTTTAAAATTCTTCATCAGTGAATTAGTGTTCCATGTATATTTAATGTATTCTATATATTCTACAGATTTGCAAGCATGTATTTCTTACCAGTGGGGATAATGATAAAATTGGTATAATGACAGGAATTATTATGACAGTGCAGAGATCTGAACACAACAGAAATGAATATATGACAATCACACAAATCTTTCTATGTCTATGCTCTTGGTAGTATAAAATGAACAGAACTGAATCAAATTTTTATGCACGCAATTAATACATTATATTCAGAAATATATTTTATAAAGCAAATGAAATTTGTTTGGAAGTAATTATGCTATGGCCTGAGAAATATCAGAAAGAAAGCAGGCAGAACAGTAATGTTAATCCCATGCCAGAAACATGTTTTATCAGGTTTCTTTTTAGCTCTCAAACAAGATGTAGTAAAAACAACAACATTCTGTCAGACTATATGTTCATTCCTTGCTTCCTGGATTAAATATGCTTATTCTATGCCACATTTTTATAGCTTTCAATTCCTGTACTTTAAATCTATTAAACAATGTCCGGTTGAATTTTCTTCAAAAACTGCTGCAGGTTAAGAAAAAAAATAGGACAGTAGAATATTTGAGGGCTAACATTTATGTCAGCTAATTAATATGGATCAGTTGTGGTCTGTAAGGATTTTTAAAGTGCATGCATGTTTGAGATAAATATAGACTAAGGATCTGATTTTGCTTGTTTTTGATAACAAAGTTCTTACTGATTTTAATACAAGTATGATCTACCAGTTTTTTAGGTCAGAAAGATAAAATAAGCTTTTGTGCTCTTGCATAATGTTAGCCATCCCAAATAGAGAATAGCCCAAAATGTAGATCTACAACATAAGAAATAAATTGCTGTTCTAATATTACATTTATTGGTCTGTATTCTCTTTACTTGGTAAGGGAATGAGATTCTGAAAAAAATGAACATTACCCAACAAATTTGTTTGGATAGCAAGTTCTATTTAAATATGATAGTTAAAAACCACCCCACGTTCAGAACCATTATTATTTCAATAATTTTTCATTATTCATATTTCATTATTTATTCTCAAAAGAGTTCCTGCTAGAAGACAGCAATTGGTTATTTGAACATGGTTCTAGACTGTGACAAAAAGGGCTACCAAATACACAACTGTTCAAACACTTTTAAGCAAGATTCATTCTGCCTACAATGAGATCTAAGGTGGCTGTATTTCTCTTGCATGGAAACTCAGGATAACTAGAGCAAGATCATATAATCCAACCTCCTACTGAAAATCGGATGTGAGATTAGAACAAAAGTACTCCAGGACTTTATCCTGTTTGCACTCCAGGAGGTCCAAGAACAGAGCCTTTCAGTATGAGAAACATGCCTGGTAACCAGAAAAAGAACAAATGTATCTTAATTGTAGAACTATAGAATTATTTGGGTTGGAAAAGGCTTCCAAGATCATTGAGTCCAGCTGTAAATCTAACACTGCCAGATCTACCACTAAAGCATGCTCCTAAGCATCAAGTCTACTACACATCTTTCAAATTCCTCCAGGGGCAGTGACTCTACCACTTCCCTAGGCAGCCTGTTCCAATGCTTGATAACCCTTTTGTGAAGAAATTATTCCTAATATTCAAACTCAGCCTCCCTTGGTGCAACTTGAGGCTCTTTCCTCTTGTTCTGTCACTTGCTACTTGGGAGAAGATTTCAGCCCCCACCTGCCTACAACCTCCTTTCAGGCAGTTGTAGAGACCAATAGGGTTTCCTCTGAGCCTCATTTTCTCCAGGCTAAAAACCTCCAGTTCCCTCAGCCCATCCTCATGTAACTTACTCTCTAGACCCTTCATCAGCTCCGTTATCCCTCTCTGGACATGCTCTAGCACTTCAATGTCTCTTTTGCAGTGAGGGTCCCAAAACTGAACACAGGATCTGGGGTGTGGCTTCACCAGTGCTGAGTACAGGGGGACAATTACTGTCCTGATCCTGTTGGCCACACTACTGCTGATACAGGACAGGATGCCTTTGGCCTTCTTGGCCACCTATCCTTGAAATACTCCTTAATTTTTTTTTTTTTTTTCCAATGAAATCTGGTGTAGAAGTCAACACGAAGTACCTTAGGCTTAGTATTACACCTAGTTCCTGTCATGGTAAGTCTTACCTTTTTGAAGTGTTTCAGCATCAAAGACATGCTCCTTGAAGAAAGCTCTAAAGGACAAAGGACTGGCACTGCAGTCTTCTGAAAGTTTGTCGACAGCTTGTTTAAACACAGCAACTAAGTCATGAAGAGGTCCATCTAAATCAAGGTGAGAAGAGGATGATGAAATCAAGCTCAGGCGTACTGAGATTGATGCACAAGATGCAGAACTAGACTCCACAGATTCACACTCAATTTGGAAGCCCTCTGACACCATCTTCATTGCAAAATGTTTTCTTTGGAGTGGATCATCAACTACTGCAACAACATGCCATTCAACGGCAGCATCTCTAGGTAGGTGAGATATTACAACCACAGCAAGCAACCCACATACTGCAGTTTCATCTTGATACATCTCTGAATCTTCAACCTAAAAGATAAACAAAATATTGTCCATATTACAGAGTTGTAGAAATTAATGTTGCTCATATTCAGTTAAAATATTAAAAAAGTGTATGCAGTACATTTATTTCATGGAAACTCCTTTTCCCCGCAACCTTCCTTACTGAAAAGTCATCATGAGAAATTTTGAATTTATCTGACAGTATTTCCAAATTTTTGCAATATCAAACCACTACTATGCCTGTACCATTAAAAAAAAGATGATCATAGTTTATTTTGCACTCATTCTGCAATCAAAAGAAGTCTTTTTGCATATGGTGACTTTTGTTTGTACCAAAGGTTTTTGAAGAATAAAAAAATGGTAGGAACTACCAAAACTACAGAAATGAGTCAGTAAATTACAAAAGTTTTATTTTAAAAGTTGGACTACTAAAGGTTCAGTTCAGATATAGCAAAATATAGTCCAGATACTTCTAAACAGCAGAATTATCCTGACCAAACCCTCTTAGAAGATAGTGTTTTTTTAAATAGCAGAGGTCATTGAGAATGTATATTTCAATTGTTTTCGCATCAACCAGGATGCGAATCTAATTAGACCAGCATGTCTAATCAGCTAACTTGGTCAGCTACATCTGAGTAACTGAGTTCCTTTTCTTCTGATGGTTTTAAGTAGCTTTCAAATACCTCAGCAGCTGGAATGCTTTTTTTGACCAGTGGATTACTTTTTTTCCTTACTTTTCCATCAATTCTTATAAAGAGACAGTATATTAGGAATTTTTTAATATTAGTGACTTACATCATCTTCTGTACAAAGATAATATTTTTTTATATACCAGTTTGCTTACATTCCAGTATATACTGTTAATATTGTCCATTGCCTGACCTCTGAAAGGAAAAATAATAACAAGGCAAACCTGTCATTTTTGCCTGAAGTCGATAAGGCCATATAACTTGCAGTACTGTCAATTCACAAGCTCAATTTTCAACCACTTGCTCTCAACTTTGAGAGGAAGAAATAATGACACGTTCCAGGCACTTTATTTCAAAATTCACTCACAAAGTTATTGACAAGAATTTTGCAGAGAATATCTTTGATGCTTGACCCTTGTGAGCTGTTTACATGAAAAATGCACTTACTTCTATATTAACAATAGTGGAGTGTAATTCTATCCCAAACATGTAGCAATTGCTTCAGCATTTCTGGTTTTGATGTGGTAACAGAAATAGGGACAATTTGTCTCAAATTGCAAACACTTCAGTCATAATAAAATCTCGCGGAGTACTGTTTGCTTTCAGTACTTTCATTAGGCTGGTCAGGGCTGTTATTAAGGTAGCTCACATGGTTGCTACACATAAATGTTATATTAGCACTTAACAGGAGCACGGTATTCTCCTCTAGGAGATGAATTCTAACCTTGTCAATATAATTCTGCTTGGAGTGCTGTAAAACAGTTTGAAAAGATGAAATACTGGAGCTTTGGACTGAGAAAAAAAAAAAAGTCATGCTCATTCAGGCTTAAAGGCCATTTTGCTGGCCCAAGGTGCTGAGGTACTGGTTAGAAAAAAACAGTCTAAAGAAGCTCTCTCAGGTCACATCAAGCACTAAGACAAACTTTTCTACTTCCCTGTACTTGTCTTAGGTTGTTAAATCAATTACTCGCTATTTCTGCTTGCCTTCAGCTGCCATTTAGAATATGAAGAACTACATGAAAATTAAGGCCAGGAGAAAGTACATCTCCAAATTTAACAAATGAGAATCATTCTGTGTGAAAGACTACTCACGGTGCACCTATATGGTACCATAACACTCATAACCTTTAACTTTAGAGTTTGCACAAAGCACAAATGATAGAGCTACTGGGGACTAATAATCTTTCATCAGTGGCTACAGAATCTTGTAGAAATACTTCTAACAGTGACTTCTTCTGACTTATTTTCAAGAAATCACTGGCATTTGTGTTATACTTGGATGCTGCATTTATGAGTTACCTTTCAGAAATTTACAATTTTCTTAAAGAACAGAATATCTTTGTGATAGCCTGTCTAATAAATGAGGATGAATATATAAAGTCTGCTAAGAAACTGTATGATGCTAAAACAATTTAAGTAAGTATTAAGAGTGAGAACAAAGAGGAATTATTTATTGGCTAAATTGTTTCTACAATTGATTTCTGCACTCTCATGAATGAGATTCATCACTTTTGGCAGATGGCTGTGGTACTATGAATAAAACCATGTTTTTAGAGTTCTGCCCCAGGATACTGTTCTAGACCGTTCTATAAAGGACAACAGGTTTTGGTCTACTCTTTCTTCTACAGCTTCAGAGTCCTGATCAGAAAAAAATGAGATAGAAGAGCATATAGCTTGGGTTATAATTTTTGAAAAAGAAGTATCAAATAATTCTTGGGAAACTCTAAAATTCTTGTTGAGAGACAAGAAATCTGTTGGGGCAAACACTGTTGAAAGCAGTGATTCCTTAAAAGTATGCATTACCTGAATTTTACAAATCTTTATAGATTTCATCAATCTGTAGGTGTAGTTGTCATTTAAAGATATTTGCCCTTTAACCCTTTTTGTCCTAGCTATCAGTTTCCAAATGATTTTCATTTCATAGGAAAAGTGCGTTGAAGTTTCTAATTTCCTCTTGTTAGTCTTTCCATTGTATTTAATCCTTACAAGGAACAAATATAGCTCTGCACTAAGAGAAGTTTGAATGTCACAGGGGAAAATAAGGAGCTCTAACAGTTCAATGGCTGACTGCTGAGATTATATGAAGAAAGATGCTACTTATGTGCTATACTTCTACATGATCTGATTTAAAGAGGGCTGGAGAAAGACATCAGGTGACATAGGTTCTGCATGCAGAAGACACCCTCTGAAAAAAATGGTTCTACAACATTTTTCAGGAATGGATGTAAACTGGATCATCTCAGAGACCACACCAGACAGAATTCCAATTCTTGTGCTAAGAAATGGTAGATCCCAAAAGACTGGACAAAGATTTTGTAAGACAAGTGGTTTAGCTCTAACTGAATCTCACATTAGACTGTCCTCACAACATGTTTCATAATATCTTCCCTTTGCCAATAGGATCATCTGCTGCTTAATTTAACAAAGATGTAAAGGATTGAGACCCAGAAAATTTGAAAAAAGAAGGCAAAAGGCATATTTTTGTAAATACATGCATTGTATCTATACCATTCCAATATGGATTGTATCTATGTCATGCCATATCCAGAGAAGGACTAAAAACATTTTTTTAACACATTGCTTTACAAAAACCCCACAACTCAACAAAGGACTTTTCCCACCTTGAAGAAAATACTGATACTCTTCTGGAGATACAATGCATGTTTCAATAACTCACAGGAGAAACCAAAGGTACAGAGTACATTTTGGGATGACTGAGAAAGTGACTCCTTACTTCTATTGTAAACACTGAGAAAACTCCCATGCTAAGCTACATGACATCTTGGAAAGTCTTCATGGACTGGTTAATGAAGAATCATTGAAGCTGACAGCAGTTAAGAAAACAAGTAAAGAAAGAAAACAAAGTGGGTAACTTTATGCCACTGCAAAAATTCACAGTTCACCAACATCTTGAGTAAGATAAATGACTTTGGATCTCTCAACTTAAAATGGGCATACTAGATCCAAAATATATTCAGAGGACAAGTACGATCAAAATCTCTGGAGTGTCTGATTGGAAATGTTCTGCAGCCTTCTTAACGAGAAGACAGAGGCTTACAAAGACACACATGACATAAAAAGAGTGGATAGGGATAAGAACTGATTTTGCACACTTTTCTTTCTGTACAAAGAGCTACGAACCATCAAATGACATTAGTAAGAGCATGGTTTCAAAACAAACGATGGTGGGTGACACCTACAACTCCTTGATGGAGAATGCTCTGGTTGCAAGAAATTTACAGGGATTCAAGGGGAGCCTGAATGAGTTCTTAGAACACAGATTCAGTGGGAATTATAAAAGAGACATGATAAAATTCCTAGATTACTTTTAATATAAGTTACTAATTTATATAAAGATTATGATTTATATAAAAATGTATTTGAATTTGAATTGATTTGAATTTGATATGAATTAAAATAGTTTGAGATTAGGAGAATATTAGAGTACATTTATGCTTTTACTGGTTTAACTATTCACTTCTGTTTAGGGCTACTGTTTGGAGTCAAAATACCAAGCAAAGTCTACACCATTATGGTTATTGTTAAGTTTTTAAATAAGCATTTATGCTGATACTAGTAGTGTGTTTGGTAAAGAACTGGGACTTCTTGTATGGACTCAGATTTTTCACAGTTATTCCCTTCCAACATTTGCATGATTCTAAAGGAATTTTATGTTCATCTGTGATATTCCAGACTGATTTTATAGATGAATTGTGAATACTGAGTCAAGTAGATGAATGCAGATAACAGCTTTGAGAACCTAAGCTTCTTCATCAGAGGCAGTGGCACTAGAATATAGGGCTGGATGAAGTGGGAGTTCAATGCGGTTACTCCTTCTGAGGAAAAGAAGGTTCCTCTTCTTTTTCCAAAAGGAGAATCACATACAGAACTGTAATACTACTTTTACTGGGGCGAACGTATCTTCATTTCTGCCTTAACTGGTAGACAACATGGACAACTAAAACACAACAGTCCCAGACAGTGCCAAGCAGGAGGTTTGTCTGCCTTAGGCACCTGCCACAGGGACAGGGGTTTGGAGCTGCCTTACACTGGAGCCACCCAGGCAGGCTGCTCTGTGTTAACCCCACTAAAGAGGTTCTGTGATGGATGCTCAATCCAAATCTGCAAGTGTAAGGATGTTTGGTTAGAAAGGGTCAAAAGGCTTGACTGAATACTTGTTGCAGGCCGCAGTATTACAGTTATGAAGCAACGTACAATACAGTAAAGTGTCTAATAACCAGCAATGAGATTGAGAACTTCCTGTGCTCTGTATTTGTGCCTAAACTGAAGTGAAAAGGCAGCTTGGTAGAAACATTCCTTAGCTAACACTTTTATCAATGTGTTTACTTCAGAAATAGCTCTTTCATGTCCCAAGAAGCGAGGTGAACAACAGGGGCTGTCAGTGGATTTCTAAACTTGCAATTAACCCTACACTAAAGCAAAAGTGTTATCTGAACACTTTTGTATGCATGCATACTACTCTCCTAAGCTTTACACTGATACAAGAAATTATCACATTGGTTCATAGCATTACCAAATCCTTGTGTTTTCTGTGCCTCAGTTCTTAGTAAAGATTTACCCAATTTTCATTATACATATTCAGAGAGCCACAAAATACTTTCATACTAATGAATGTCCGATGCATTCACAATATTGCTAAAAACCAAACCAGAATCTAATAGAATGAGCAGAGTTAAATGAAAAACACTGGGCTGTAGGGGTTGTAAACTTACATAGAGTTTTGTTTTAAAGGTGCTAATCTGTTAAATATAATTTATTTTTTGTAATTAAAAATAATCCAAGGCAGAACTATTAAAATTCTAATGAAAACAAAGGAATAATGAGTTAAAGACAAACCTATATTCAATCCATTGTATAAGTATTTAACTATTTTGCTTAATGAAACTGAAAAAGGTACACATTTTGGCCTTTATTATATGAATTTGTTTGATTATCCTCCCTTTGTTCTAATGAGAAATATTCTTTTTGTTGTGTTAGTAAGGACTAAGGCCTATCTATCTCTCAGCTGAATACAGAATCAGGCTATAAGAGACAGAGATGAATGCATAATTGCTATCTCTACAAAGAAGTGACTTGGAGAACAAAAAGAAAGATACTGTGATGTTACTTTTAGAAGCTGAGTTTATGAAAACCTTATATGGTATGCATTATTACACTGTTACAGTGGCAAGATTAACATGCCTTTAAATAATACATTTAAAATTTCTTTTACACTGCCTGCATTAAACAGAGTGCATCAAACTCCTGAGATCCAGTTTAAGCTTTGCTAGAGTCTCTTACAACAATAGGTTTATGACTTAAAAAAGTAAAGATTCCACTAGGAAAACTGCATAAGAATAAAAATGTCAGTTCCAAAAGAAAGTAGGATAGAAGCAATTCTTTTCAACATCCTAGTTTGTCTAATAAATAGGCCACATGCATTCCTGGTATACCACATCTGAATTCAAATAATTAATACCACAGTGTTTTATAACAATAAAATTGTTAAGAATGTTCCTTTTGGAAAGCATACAAAAGTAAGAAAGTCAGACATTTAGTATTTCTTTCTGAAACAAAACAAATTATTTGGTGCATGTCAAAAAGACATTAAGACAAAACTGGCAGATGAAAAATGAAGCCTTATGAATTGAATATTTGTCATAGAATAAATAATGTAAATATGAAAAGAAACACATTCTTCAGAAATTTTAGTCCTCTCTACTCACTCCTCAACATGTTGGACATAGCTAGAGGTAGTTCAGTAACCACTGTGACACGTAGAAATTATTTTGTATAATGTCAACTGGGAAAATGAGCCTGTACTTTGGTGTTACTGAACCATGGAAAATCTAGAGCAAACCAAATGGTTCTTTCTTTTTTGTATCAGCATCTGATAGCACATTTTTCAGAGTAATTTCTTTTTTGTGATATTTTTAGAAAACAGAAACATGAAAAAGGGAAAGCAGATACAAGGGAACAAATATGAGTATAGAAATTTAGAGATAGTACTATTTCTCAGGCTGCTTTCAATCAATTTTTGTAATTTAAATGGATTTCTAATTAATGTATTCTTTTGATATAATGATTATAATTCCACCTGCTCATATTAGAAAAAATATGAATTAAATTTTCACCTCAACAATTGTGAAAAATTGTGAAAAAACTATGCATGTAACTATAGTAATGATGCAAAATTAATAATTAGATGCAAAATGGTCAGCAATTAACATGCGGAGCTTAACTTTTCTCAGAGATGCATTTTGCAGGAGCATGAAATGACCATATCCCAAATTATTTTAGTGAGCATATAGGAAATTTGAAATCTATACAATATATTGATGGCTATTATTAAGATTAGACAAGGTGATACACTAAAATTTTTTAGTAGTCAACCAAGTATGTCAGAAGAAAGTACTAGAAAAATTAAGTAACCAAACTGGGTCTCTTAGGACCCAAATCCCACAATAAATATACAGCAGATTTGACTTATAAGTTGAGACAGCTTTCTGGTGCATAAAGGATCTGTTGGAATCCTTGCAGAATCAAAAATTTCATGATGAATGGTCTCTGAATAGTGCCACTGGAAAAAGAGTTAGCATTACATAAAAAAGCAAAGCAAATATAGAGCTCATGAAAATAAAGAGTTCATAAGAAACCAGTTCAATAACTTTACATGATCTATAGCTTATATTGTTCAAACAGAATAATTTAACAACTTTCTATTCTATCTTTTACCATGATTGTCAACAGAGGCCAAGAAGAGGTATAAATTTTCATCACTTCTGTGTGACAGAAAAAAGGGTTCTGTTGAAATTTAAGACATAACCTTACAAGCTCTCTTTTGATTATATTTAGTACAGAAGGATATAATTTGCTTGTTAATTTTGTTTCTCTTTTCTATTGTTGGATCACTGTGTTTTCATCCTTTTATTTCAGAAACTGAGAAGCTCTGACAGGATCAAAACAAGAGCAATCAGTATCACATTTTTTTGAAGACAAAATCAGCTTTGAACAAGTCTCTAGAACAAATAAACAATTGAAAGTCTGAAGAATGTACACAATAACTAGGCTAATGCCTCAGTTTTCTGGACTTACCAACCTGGAAGTTTTCTTGCAAAGGAAGCTCAAATAATTTCTTGTCAGAATAAATTGAAAGAAAACCAGAAAATGTAAACTGGCCTGCTGAAAGACAGACACAGGTTTCTGCATGCACAGTAATGGAGAAGTATCTCCTGCTTAAAGACTGAGACTTCCATTTTTGCACCATTCCTCAGGTAAGTATCACAATCTTGTTCTAAACCATTATTTAAAAGCACAGTCTCATCAGCCTCACAGACATCAAGTTTTCAACTACTCAGTGAGTTTTATACATTTCAATCTTTCTTCAAAAGACATTTCATAATTGTATATGACAATCATGCCACCATCAGAGTAAAAGAAAGATTTTAAAATGTACAATCAGTTATGGTAAGCATGTGTTAATATCAAATGGAAAATACACAATACCGTCTCCCCCGCATTTTTAGATGGTTATAAATATTAGTTATAGCACTGATTATTCAGATAAAAGCATGTTCAAAGTACTGCAGTGAATGTGTCTTGACTGAGAAACTGAGAAACTGGGAAGCTGAGAACAGAACTGCCAGCAGGGCTGCCGGAGGTGCAAAATACCTGAAATGCAGAATTAGACAATTATTATGAATTTTAAAAATGGACATGACTCTGATTTTCCCTCTTAATAATCCCACTGATGTGTCGTGAGATATATTAAGTCTTAACTTTTGTTTATTAGAGCTGACTTGGGGAGTGGGGATTTAATTTTTTAATTTTTATTTTCTTTTAGAGAACTGTTTATGGTTTCAGCAGAACTCTGATACAAGTGCTCTGATACAATATGCATACCTATATCTTTTTTTTTCCCTAATTGAAAGGGGTCAAGAGGGGTTTTTAACTTTTGTAAAGTCCACACAAGCCTTTGGTTGTTTGCTTTACTGTGCAGAAGTAGTCATGCTATCATGTGTACTTATTAACCTGACAAACCCGCTTCCTACTGCATGCGAAGTTCAGCCTTTTCATTCTCAGCCTGTGGCATAAAGTATTTGGAACTCCTAAGGTCTGATATATTTTAGTGCACCTACACTCATAGAGTTCAAAATGGGAATTTCTGGGTGAAATGTAATGGTCTGTGATATACAGGTCACAATAAATAATCCGATGGTGCCTTCTGGCTGTACAAGGCACTCAAGCTATGAAATCAGTTTTACCCAATACTTCTGCTCAGCCTTTCCAACAGCACGGAAGTGCCTGAACTCTAAAATCCCACACTGAGAAGGCAACCATCTTGCTCATTATGGCCTTTAACATCCCTTGCTGATAGTTTTAAATTTTTAAACAGCCCTACCTGTCGAGCTTCCTTTAATGTGTTCTTATAGTTACAGATATAATTTTAGAAGCAAAATATCTAAACACCAAGCATAATAAAAATGAAATGGGTTAAAGCTTATTAGCAGTAGGGAGCAGATGTAGCAAAATTCTGCCAGTTCCCCTACATTTCCTCCTCAGCAGGGATTTTCTATCAAGCTGTGAGTTAGTTCTATACACTAATCCAGGCTGCTGTTGCTGCAATTGCACCTTCCTATACCTCGCTATTGTAGTAAAAATTCACTTTGATTTTTGATTTCTTCCTTCTTAATAATAATATTTAAAGCAGTTCCTGCAGAGCTAAATGTAAATTCAAGCACGGCATGCTAGATTCTCAAAAGGGCATGAAAATGTAAAATTGATATGAAAATAATTACATACTGAAAAGCTGTTTTATTTGCTTAAAAAATAGTAACTTTCTCTCAACGAACTAAAGGCTCCTGAGCCAAGACGTAACCAGTTAATGATTGAAGTTAAGATCCTCGAAATACCTCTCAAACATACATCATTCAATATATCAGTTACAATGTGGAAAAAAAAAAAAAAAAGATAAGTATTTAAGGAACAAAGTCATAAATTGATAGTAATACAAACTGAAAGCAAATGAAGTCTGCCACATGAAACATGATCACAGACTGTCACTCTGAGGGTTTTTATTCTTCATGTGTAGTGTCAAAAATAAGCACTTAGGAAAAAGAGTTGAACTGAAGTAAGACTGTTCAAGACAGAAAGATTTCAGTTGAAAATCATTTGCAAGTGTGTACCTAAATGGGACAGAAAATGAGCAAAATTAATGGTCAAAATCTACTTTGTGGGCATTAAGGATAACAGATTTTATGACAGAATTTGAATTTTGGATACTGATTGCAAAGACTTTTTCTTTGAAAGGCTTCTTCCTTCTGAACTTTGACAATGAGCTCTGGAACCAATTTTCAAATCAAATAGCTTTCACCTCACATATTCTAATTACATGATCTGTTCATCTGTACATGTATAGCACCACTAGCTACTCTTGTCAAATCTGTAAATTAATTTTGTAGAATGCAAGGAAGAGAATTTTGATACTGCAGGAGGCAGAAGAAAAACAGTTTGAAAACTCTGGTGGGACTACTAACTTTCACTAACTGTCAGGCTCTCCCTCATTGTGGTAGCCACCTTGATTAGTAATATGATATAAAGATGTGCATTCAAAAATCATTTCATAGAATCACAGAATGGCTCAAGTTGGGACCTTGAAGATCATCTAGTTCCATACACCCTGCCATGGGCAGGGACACCTTCCACTAGACCGGGTTGCTCAGCCAGGCCTTGAAGGGACCTCTAGAGATAGCATCCACAGTTTCCATGGGGAACCTTTGCCAGTCCCTCACCAACCTCACAGAAAAGAATTATTTTCTAGTATCAAATCTCTACCCACTCTCTTCCAATCAGAAGCCATTTCTCTTTTCCCTAGCACTACATGTAAACAGTCTTGCCCTATCTTTCCTGTAAGTTCTTTCAAGGTACTGGAAGGCTGCAACTAGGTGACCCCGAAGCCCTCTCTTTTCCAGGCTGAACAATCCCAGTTCGCTCTGCCTTTCCTCATAGGAGAGGTTCTCCATCCCTCTGGTCAACTTGATAGTCCTGCTCTGGACTTGCTTCAATAGGTCCATGTCCTTCCTGTGCTGAGGGCTCCAGAGCTGGATACAGTCCTCAAGGTGAGGTCTCACCAGAGAAGAGCAGAGGAGCAGAACCATCTCCTTCAACCTGCTGGCCATACTTCCAATGCAGCTCAGGCTATGACTGGCTTTCTGGCTAGCAATTTCATTTTGAACATGGTGCTTTTTAGTACATAAATTTTTACTGGAAAATACATTTACATTCCATCTTAAGTATATGAATATTTTTGAGGCAAGTGTTGTTTTCAACAGACCAGTCAGTTACTTTCACTTTTTAATATGGTAAGAATGCAAAACAAGGTTGGTTAAGTGGCATAAGATTATTAAGGCTTCACATGCCTTTTATTTTATCTCAAGATATTTATATTGATCAATAATGTCCTACATATAGTTTGGAACTTGGATTTTGCAGGACCAGTTTTCTCCCAGTTCAGTGTTACAGAATTCAAACTCAGACAATGCAATTCAGGTAATTTCTTAAAATCCACTATATTGGGCTGCCCAAAAAATTAGGAAAAAAACTCACTCCTGCTTTTATGGTCATCCTGTTTTTATCGTCAAGCATGAATCCATATGATATATAACACAATATAATACTTTTGTCAATTCAGCTCAGGTGTCTCAACTGCATCCCCTCCAAGCTCTGCCAAACCCCAACCTTCTTGCCAGTTATGGGTGAAGTAGGAGAAAGTCTTGATGATGTGCAGGCTTTGTCCAGCAACAGCCAATATCGGTCTGCTATCAACACAGTGTTAGCCACAAATATAAAACACAGAGGCTGCTGAAAAGAAAATTAACTCCATCCCAGCCAGACCCACTGTGAGAGAAAGTTCACGATAACCTACAAGTTCTAAGCCAAGTTTTAGTTAAATGTGTAGCCATTCTCAGAGTCACTGGGATGAGCTATATGGAAAGCAAATTTGTTCTTCTGAACATGAAGACATGTCTCTCGGATTACTACTGAAATATATAATGGGACCTTAATTCACACTCCTGAAGGCAAGTGACTCCCTGTACAGAAGGTCAGAATGGAAGGTTTTCAGTAAATGGCCTTTAAATGACATGTATCAACACATATCTTTATTAAAAGTTGTTATACTAAGAAAAAATACAAATATATATTCATGGATATACTTTAACACATACAGATGTATATTTCTATGTCTATATGCATATATATGTATAAGAGGCGGGAGGTAGAAAAATCTGTATACGCATATGTCTCCTCCATGTAGTTCTGCAGAACATGCGCAGAGAGACTATGAGACTGCAA
Source organism: Donacobius atricapilla (assembly GCA_013397315.1). NCBI lineage: Eukaryota > Metazoa > Chordata > Aves > Passeriformes > Mimidae > Donacobius > Donacobius atricapilla. Next base: position 448,605 of record WBMY01009318.1, read on the forward strand.
TTACTGAGTTGCTATCTGCAACTCCACACAAACACTCATTTGACAAATAACAACCATCCTTTACCAAAATCACCATCTTAATTAAAAATGGTTGACAATTAGTATTTTCTTCAGCCAACAGTTACATTATCCTCTTCAAGACTTGCTTCTTTGTTGATACATATATATATATATATTTATATATAAATATATATGCAAAAGGAACTATTTTGGTCAGCTACAGAAGATGGCCAGGGTGTATCCACAAAGGTACTTATGAGATGCATAAAGACCTGCATAATATTAACAGTGAATAATTCTAAGATAAAATCAAAGTTATATTTCAAGTGTTACCATCTATATTTATGGTGCTACATCCAAAGGACCAATGAGAAGTGAACAGGTATCATATAAGCTGGATGCATTTTTATTTTTCATCAATGAAGCTGAAGAAAAACAGGGAAGAAACTGCGAGTGATTATTCACTGCCAGCTGCCATGCATGTAACTGGGTATTGACCAGGGAGCACTCTTCATTTTTGCTACACAAGAATCTGAAGAGGTTTCAAAATAAAATAGCTCACTTTCACACTGTCTTATGCGCTTTTTTGAAAGTGGAGTACGGGAAAGTGTAAATTATTTTTGGGTTACTTTGACTTCTATGAATAAGAAAATGAAAGGTCTATTATTAATTTTAACCATATGATATCCTTCAGAGAAGGGGAGGAAGAAAAGGAAATTAAATTATCATTGTGACCAGCACATAGAACCAGAGATGAGGATAACCAAGTGCTGAAATTTAGGAGGATCCCTTGGATCATACAGTAAAATAGTAAAGAAGTACTTCTACTGGAAGAATGAAGATCTTTTCCTGAGTTAATTTCTTTTTTTTGACCCTTTTGTTTTTTTGCTGGTAAAAGATCATTAATGTATCTGAACAGAGACAAGATTCTTGTACAGTTTCAAAAGGAAGAGATGATATTTTGAGCTCTAATTTTGACTGAAGCTTGATGAAGTAGGACAGGTATGAATTTTCCTAGTTAATAGTGGAGTTTGTCTTCAGTGACAATTTGCTGAATCTGTTTGAGGTGTTGAGTCACAGGCAGCTTTCTCTCCAGAGACCCAGTTACTTGTCCCCCAGCCCCAGCAGGGTGGGAGGGACAATAGGAAGAGCAAACATGAGAGAACTCTTAGGCTGAGGGTAAGGACACTTCAGCAGGTGAAGATAGATAAAACTAGCAATGCAAAAGCAGTCCTTCACCTCCTCCCACCAGCAGACTGATGCCCAGCCAGTCTCAGGAATAGCCGCCTTGGAAGACCAAGTTCTCCAATTTTTATGGCTGAGCATGGTGTCATATGGTCTGGGATATCCCCTTGATTGCCTCTTGCCAAGACCCAGTCTATTCTAGGGCTGATGCCTGGGAAAAAGCCTTGAAAGCCTTGAAAACGTGCAATGTTAGCATGTTGGCAACAAATCCAAAACACAGCATCATAGAGGCTCTTAAGAAGACCCAGGAAGACCCTGTAGACTATTCAATAGAAGGTTTCCTTCCTGCAACAGGAATGCATTTCCAGGTCCTGCATAACCACGACAAAGAAGATGTTGCCCACAGGGAAGGGCTTTCAGTACATAAGTTTGACTATGTTTCTGAGATCTCAGTTTTCTGATTTTTACAGAGCTTACATTGAGAAAACAAACTAAAATATCCTCTCTGGAAAAGATCAAGATCTAGAGTAGCTACTTAGTATTGAATATCAAACTACTTGTTGGAAGCAGTAACTTGGAAGGGATGTTTGTGGTCTGAAAGAGATTAACCTGCTCCAGTTGTAGGAAGGACAAGTCGTTAATAAGACTGTTTATGTAGGTTGAGGTGGTAATATGGCTCTTTCAGTCCTGATCAACAGGACTACCTTGTCCAAAGGAGAACAAAAAAAAACTTTGAAGGTGATAAAATCCTGAAATTCTGTCCTTCATTGTGGGGAATTTAAAGTGCCTGACATGTAATTTGGACGGCAGTTTAAAAGGGAAGTTTCCTGAGGGAAAGTTGGACCTTGATCACTTTTCAACCAAAATGGTGTTCGTCCCTCTGTGAGACAGTGACGACAGGTACTTGCTTCAGGGATGAAACTGTTAATGGCTTTCACAGTCATCACACATGAGACTTGTGACCAGAGGTCCTGGCCTAAGCAAACAGTGGATGCATAAATGCACTTTTGCTTAGCACAAAAGTGACAGGCTTGAAACAGAATTAATGTTTTCAGCAAAGGAGATGAAGAATCACACAAAACCAGTCTTATAAGGGAACTGCTGCTGGGGAAGATCAGTCAGCCTGGATGAGCTAGGCTGTTTACCATCCTGAATAACTTGACATGCATTTCTTCACTCTGTCTACCTGAAAAACAAGATTCAAATGCATGGATATATTACCTGTAAATGACAAATAAGCTAGAGTAAATCACAGAGTTATGGAAATCACAGAGTTATGCTGACTTATACCAGTTGAGGATTTGACTGTATCTGTAGATATCTCCACAAACAATCACAGAAGAAATGCTCTCCTTTTTTATTTTCTACTGTTCATATTTTTGTCTATATTATACGAGTGAAAGTAACGCACTCTTTACACTATTATCCAATCATATGATTTTTATACACATATATTCCATTTCTAAAAATATCTTCAGATAAAGTTATGTTCTTTTAGTTGACTGTACTCATTTTTAAACATTATTAAGGTCTGCTAATATTACAAATAGAATATCATAATCTTCTTTTAAGAAAAGGTTTGTCGCAACCCTTTTGCCTCCCTTTGTTGCCCACTGTCAAATGGCAAACTATTTCCAAAGACCTCTGGATTTCCACCATTTGCATCTGACCTGTGTTAAATATTCTCATTACAGTTGCTATGACTAGAAAATTAAGCTTTGCCTAATCTGAAAGCAAGGGCAATGAAATACACTAGGCATGAGATGAAAGATACACTAGCACTGCACAATTTAATGTACTGTGTGTTCTGAATGTGGGCCACAGAAGAAGCCTGGGTTTATATATCAAACTGTGGAACATTTAAAACAGCATCTAGTAGCATCTGATGGGACAAAAAATGGGAAACAGAAACATGCATATTCTTCATATTGAATTTTTGATAGGCATAGGTCCTGGCTGTCAGCAATGGTTTTCAAATATTTTATGTTTCTTCTGATGACATTACAAATCATAAAAATTAACCTATATGAGATTTTACTGCAATGTAAATGTAGCAGTGTTCTAATCTGTCATTTTACCTTTATACCGTGTTTGCTTCTACTACTCATATTTTGACTATTTTGTTCAAGAAACTGGTAAAAGGAGACCAATTAAATTAATATTACCTATAATATTATCTATAGGACACAGAATTTACAACACTTTTTCGAAATCTAACAATTGCATTAAATAAAGATAATACCTACTATATATAATAAATTAGACAAAAAAGTGTACCTGAATATTACTGGCTTAGAAACATCTGTTCAGCATGGTGAAAAAAGATATATCTTTTCACAGAAATCTGGTAAATTTTTTTTAATATTCTATTTTAAGTTTTATAACCATTTTCTCTATAGGTAAATGAGGATCTTAAACCTTTGTCCAATTGTTTGCAGCAAGAAAAATCTTCAACTTCCACTATCTGAGCATAAGCTACTTCTGCTGTACTTAGGATAAAGTGTTAGGGAATGCATGAATTTTATTTAAATTCATGACAGTCTGTATACTTCAAATAGCACAGGAATGTCTGAACAATGCACAGACTGCTGTTACAGATGCATGATGCCTTTCTAAATGACTGCCATGAAAACACACTAATTACTCCAGGAACCAACTGCATGTAGCTAGACAGATTCTTGTTCAAGATTTAGCTTGTTTGTAACTTGGGACCTGTACATTATTTGTAAGGCAAAGTGGAAAGCACCAATGGTATTTACAGGAGTGTCAAGGAAGGTACGATGCAGGGGCGTCTTGGAAGGGGCCCAGTGCCCTAGATGACTGCTCTTAGATATCTTTAAAAAATCCTAGTTTGGGTGTACTTAGATCTTTTGACATCTAAACAGTTTTTAAATCTGGTCCAAAAGGTTTTAATTTAGATTTTTAAATTTGGCATCAAGCTACCCGAGTGCTGAAATAAGTGTGGAACTCATTCACAATATATATCAGATAAAACACTGTGAATCTTTTTTCCGTCACTTCTACATTACACACTATTAAGACACACATTGTCAACAACCTGACTGGCATTCCTGACAGAATGGAAGTCAACTGCAGCACTCTTTGCTGGATTTGAAACAATCATGGGATCACAGCCACTCATCCTGAATTCTTACCATAAAAAAAAGAAAGCTTCTGTCAGAGGAAGATGGGCTGGTGAACTTTTAAAATGTGCAGTATGCTTGCTCAGAAAATTATTGGTGGGAGAGTACCAGACAACTAATGTTCAAATGCAAGTGGTGTTATAAAAGTAAAAAGATAAATTTTTTGTCACATGAAGTATTTCACCAAGGAGATTTTTCATTACTGAAGATGGAAAATACATTGGCAGCTGCCTATTACAATAACTCAGAGAGGAGCTAACCTATGATACCAGAATTTAAGAAAAAAATACTATTTGTAAAATGACTTGCTGAAAAGAAGATAAAATGACCTTAGTGCTATTAATATATCTTGATATCACAATAAATATTACCTTTCTGTGCAACTCTGTCTTCTAATCTTAAAAAAAGATATTGTTTTCACTGTCTCAAAATCTCCCTTCACCAATATTTTGGGTTCACATACAAGCACAACCAATTCTAGACTTTCTGTTGATAACAAAACATTGTGTACTAAACACACTAAAGTATTTCTAAGATTTTTTTAATAACAAATCAGAGATAAAATTTCAGAGTTCTGGAAAATCTGGTTCCAAGTTTTGTATGTATTTCATCACACCAAAATCACTAAAACTAATTATTAGCATTCAGACATTTTTATAAACAAATTTATTTCAAAAGCAGCAAATGGCCTCAAAATTTTTCTGCTTGGAAGTTAATGTGCTCTTATATCACAGAAATAATTAATTCACAGTACTTTTCCATGGAATACACAAATGAATAGTAACAGTCTAAACAAGTATTTATTACACAGTTTGTCAGAAATTATACATTTTATTAACCTAGCTATACCAAGTGTTGCTGAGGATTAGTGAGATGTTAAAAAAAGAAAACGCAGCAGTTAAGTAAGCTGGAATAACTGAAATCTTGAGACAGCACAGCATGTTTCTTCTTCGTGTTGGTGAGGATAAAAGAAAGTAAAAAACAAGCACTCAGAGGTAGAAAAAAATGCAATCATGATCTTGCCCACCTCAGCTAGCCCAGGGCAATCTGTTGTATAGGCAGAAGTACAATCCATCACTTGAAACAGTCTAACAGGGATGTCCAGGGATGTCTCTGCACAGAAAGCCCATGGGTAGGAGAAGGAGAAGTAATGGTCTAGACTCAGCTCCCAACTAAATATATTAGGAGTACAGTCTAAATGGTACAACTCAAGCCCTATTGAACAAAGTGCATTCACAAAGTAAATTAATAAAATTTTGCAGGCACCGTCACTGTTATATCATTATACAATAATTATTTGGAATATTTCCATCTATCAATAATGCCATCTGTCCCACCCAATACAAATGGACTACAACCCATCTGGCTTATTTTTTTCTATTGATTACTCTGCTGAATGAGTTAGCAAAACCGCTTATAAAATCATCATATTACATGACACTGTCATTAAAAGATGTGAAGTAAAGAAAAACACAAGATGAGACTTAATTGGAAAACTGTCAGTTCTTCTTCCAGAAAGTTTTAGCTATGCTATAAGCTTTTTT